>CAJUYI010000567.1:37480-90097 GCA_910591695.1 Galerucella pusilla | reverse complement strand
TAAAATAATATAAAAAAATAATGTCGTACAAAAATAATAGTTTGGATAGTCGAAAAACAAAATTTTCTAAAAATGTATGTACTATAGTTGAAATAATACCCTACTTGGTGTGCGTCATCGATTGTTAATGTCTTTCTAACACATTACGTAGAAAGAAATGGAAAAAAAGGCAGGTCTGTGATTACTCCTAATCGAAATATCACAATAATGAACCGTTTAAATGTATTACAAACGTTAACCCTAATCTTTGACTGGCAAAAATTTGATTGGTTGATGTTTAGATTACGCTCAAGCTCAACCTATCAATCAAGAGTTTAAAATACTATGAAGGCTTCACTTTCGTAGCGGCAATAAGTCGTACGTCTTATTTTACTGTCACACTGACAGTTCTTGACAGGTCTGTACTTTGTTGTTTACGGTCAATTATTATTTATGAAAAGTGAATATTAATCTTATTGTTTTATTTATATGAATAATACAAAAATATGCATGAATACACGGAAAAATATCAGTATTTTAAAAGTTCTCAAGTATTTTCAGTTAGAAATAGGAGCTAGTATTTATTAATTGCATAGCCTTTTCGAATTTGGCTAAATACAATCCTGATGATCTTATTTATCAAATTTAAGGTTAGCTATATGTTAAAATAGCAAATAAAATAAACGACATGCCGAAAACCCCGATATACGTCACAATCGATGACGCACCAAGAAGGGTATTATTTTAACTTATACCTACAACTGATATCTTTAGCATCCGATTATTTTTACGCGGGAAATCTCATGTAAAAATGAATGGCATTTGTTACAATCAATTTTTTATTTATAAAGAAATTATTAAATCATGTCGTGCAAAAATATTTGTACCATTTCATATCACGGTTTCTGGGGGTAGAAAATAAGAGTTTTTAAAAATTTTCCTAGATTTTCCGAACGATTATTTTTGAACGTCATAGAGTCTGGACCGATCTCCTATGATTCTACTATCAAATTTAACAAACGTCGTACAGTTTTATATCACGGTTTCAGGGGGTAGAAAATAAAATGTTCAGTTTTCCACTGCGCTTTTCTGCACAAGAGAAAATGCACGCCATAGTGCTGGAACCGATGGTGGCATGATAAACCATCGTTCTGAATGGGTTTGCTGCTGTTTCAAATCGCGACACTTTTTTCCCCATGGGCTCATAGTCTAGAAAGGAGGTTTATCAATCGGCCTTGATTCTGGTCCAACTGGTACTGAACTATGCTACATTGATAAATAAATCCAGTAACTCTAACCAAATACTGATATTTTCTAGGTACTCAACTGATACTTAGTTATCATGCCGGCGACATGGAAGAAAATTATCCAGGAGATTTAATAGCAAACGTAATTTTCGAGTTAACTAAAGACAACGAATTCCGTATAGATTATAAAGCTGTAACTACAAAACCTTGTCCTGTTAATTTCACAAATCATACATATTTCAACTTAGCTGGTAACGGAGCAGGCGCTCAAGAATTACATAAACACATCGTTTGTATCAATGCTGATAAGATTACAGAGGTTGAAGATGGCATTCCAACAGGTAAGAAAGTAAAATATGTAATAAGATTGTAACAAGTAAAAAAGGCTGTATTTTGTTTCAGGTAAACTTCTTATCGTCCAGAATACCGCCTTCGACTTAAGGGTTCCAAAAGAACTTGGTAAAATTATATATAACGTTCCCAATTCACCTGGTTTTGATCACAACTTTTGTATCTCAAGAGGAACCCAACAAGGAAATGCTTTTGTTGGTAATTATCCTTTTTATTTTTATTATGATGAAAAATACAAAGTTTAGTGAATTATTATTTATTCATTACTAATAAATGTTTGCTTATAGCTAGTGTTCATCATCCAAAAAGTGGTAGAAACATGGAAGTTTACAGTAACCAGCCCGGAGTTCAATTTTACACCAGTAACTTCCAACCAGAAGATGATATTTTGATGGGTAAAGACGGATTTATTAAGAAACATGGAGGTTTGTGTCTTGAAACGCAAAAATATCCCGATTCTGTGAATAACGTAAGTAATAATTTCGCTAGTTGAACCATAGAAGTTAATGCACTTAAATTTTTTTCAGGAAAACTTTCCGAATACGATTGTTTACCCAGGAGAGCAGTACCATCATTCTGTTGTATTTAAGTTTTCAATTAAACAGTAAATTGTACTTTAAACTTACAATATAATGGAGTTGAGTTACCTTGTAGATCATAATTAAACAATCAAAGATAGTGGATTCATAAACAACCGCCAAAATGAGAAAATATCATTCAATTTGATAATAATTATTGTCCTTCCAGTATTAGACCATATTTTTCAGAGGCGCTAACAAACAATAGACGATTCGTTAATGTTATCTTGACCTGTATAGAACAATAAATTATGAAATTTAGCAATTTCTAATTAATGATCGTTTTGTTAATTGTTAAAAGTTGCGAAGGCGTGCAATCGCCCAACAACAATAATCTCTTAAATAATTTATTATACCTTCCAATGTACAATAAAAGAATTGACATACTGAGAAGATAAGCTTATTAAACTCGAATGAAAATTAACGGCCGTATAGTGGTCTCGTTTTGCGAGAATAATCAGCGGCGAAAAAAAAAAGAATAAAACTTTGGCAACTGAATAAATTATAAAATCACAACGGGGGCACCAATTATCCGATTATTGCGTATTCATGGTAGTGATTTATAAAGTCTCATATCAGCAGATGTGTATGTGAATGGGATTATAATTATAACAAGAACAAGTTTTGTTTCTTTTAACAATTACATGTTTATAGGCCGGTATTTTGTAAATCGCTTTGAGGTACTTTAAGGTACAATATTGTTTTTTGTCGCAATACGTCAATTAGAGATAAGAAATTACGGGTTGAGACTGTAAAAAATGCAATATGAACGTAAAGTTTAAACCTTTATACTGCAAGCGCCAAGCGTGATGGCAAACCCGCCCCAATGCGCACAAACTCATTTTCAATGTTACCTCCTACTTCAGCTCTTGCAAGACATATAAATGCTCTGTACAGAGGCGTACCGTTAGTTGTCCTTCAATTCTGTTGGCGTTTGGCATTGAAACTAATTATAGGTACGACACTGACCGGTAAAGGGAATATAAGTTTGCCAACGCAGGAATAACTTCATTTCTAAGCATATTTAAATATTTTTCAGCTGTCAAATTTCCATCTATAAATATAGGACCAATAATATGGTCGCCTATGATACCGGCCCAAACGTTCACCTTTTGAGGGTGCTGAGTATGTGTCTCACGCATCCAATTAGGATTCTCTGCTGACCACTATCTACAGTTCTGTCGGTTTACCTCTCCATTCAATGTGAATGTTGATTCGTCAGAAAAAAGAATGGTACCAAGAGCTATCTCATTTCTGTTCAGCTTATTCATCAATCTTTCGCAGAAATCCATTCTACGATCTGGATCGTCTTCTGTTAACTCGTACACAAAAGTTAATTTGTAGGGATGAAGTTTCTCTTTATAAAGACATCTTAGAACAGTTGTATGACTAATATTATTTTCACGGGCAATTTGACGTGTACTTGAAGGTGGATTCTTTTCGACACTTAACAAAATATCCACTTTCATATCATCTTCAACGAAGTGTGGTTTTCTTCTCAATGGTTTGACATGTCCATTGTCCAAGTTCTCTGAATTGTGCATGAATTTTAGACACAGTACTTTGTGAAATATTAGGCAAATCGGGATACCTGTGATTAAATAAGTTTGCCACTTCAACTTGACTTCTGCAGTTATCCCCGTACCCGATCATCATTAAAATCTCAATTCGTTGAGTCTCAGTTAAATATTTCATTGTTATGTCGACAAGGAAAGAGTGTTTGTACCGATTTAAAAGAATCCACATTATTTACCGATTTTGTCTAATTATTGGCGTTTTTAGGCAATTTTTAGGTATTTATGATGAAATTCATGGGCGTAGCAGGTTTTTTTTAAAATACAAATACGTCTAATAATTAGTTAGTTTAGATTTTTGATAAATCGATATTTAGCTAATTTAAAAAAGTACCAATAATTCAAGTGTAATAAATTATCAATTTTAAAATTTCACCCTGTATAATTCATAATTGACCATACATTATTTAGTTTGTTGGAATCGGTTCATTAAGAGGATTTCAAAAATATGCAAATATACAGGGTGTTTCATTAAAAAAAACAACACCGACTATGGCATACTTGCGTGAATCACCCTGTACATTTAAATTTATGTTCATATAACGCACAATTCAATTCAAAAGTTGACGTGTCTCGGCATTTTTTATAATTTTCTAAAATAATGACATAAAGAATTTTATTCCATAAGTGGGTTCCACACTGTATGAGTAATTTAGTTGGGACTTGGGAGAGTTTATACCACGATTGGCGCTTGCAGTACCTATATAACGAGTATGACACAATGTTCTTCACATACCTGGTGGAAAAATAAAACATTTAAGAAAAAATTGCACTTTTTCACCTTCAAAAGTGTACATCCGATACATTTATACAAAAGTTATTTCATACTCGAGGTATAACTTCAAAAATATTTCAACTGTCTACTAAAAGGACTGATACGCCTATGGATTATGAATACTTTATTATTTTAATACTCACTTATTCATAAAAATAAACTGACTATAGTGAAGTTTTTCGCATCCGTGAACAGTGACCCCTATTATCCAATATAATCTTTAAACCCGAGCCTAAAAGAGATCCGACTACCACCAAAGGGTATGCACAGTTGCTGGTATACAACACAAATCATTAACCTGTTCTTTACGGATGGCGGATGTTACAAACTAATTAATTCCAAGACAAAAAAGTGATCATAATGATACAGTTGCAATATGAAATTGGGAAGATTTGACTTTTTAAATTTGCATAAAATGATGCATGCCTGCCGCGTATTTTGTGTGAATTAATATCAGTGGTGGAGAATGTTGGGATGGTGGACGATATTTTTTGTATTTGTGAAAATAATAATGCTGGTAAGATGAATAAAAGAAATTCGATATAACTAGGCTAAAAGTTGGGAATTTTGTAACAGTTGACGATACTTAACGTTAACTTTCAGCACAAGGGCACTCTCAAGTCCAAATCCTAATTCATCCCCAGAACACAGTTCTAGAACAACACTTGTGCATCTCGGATAGGTACCGATTACAGGCTTCACTGGAATCACTATCCAGGTGGCAGAAATAAAGTCAATTTTTTAATGAATTTTACGTAAAATCGTTTAAAAATGACCAACAAAATGTAAGACAAATTAAGGGGCATCTACCAAATTCGACCTTGCACAATTATGCTTTATATATTTTTTTGTTTCCCTACGTCCTCACGTTTAAGTTCACATAACGAAAATTTCATTAGAAACTGAAAGCTCCGCAACTTGTAGGTAGCCAAGCGGTCCAAGCGGATTTTGGTTCACGTACTACTCTATAAGCTTCGTCAGTACTGAACTGGGAGACCGCCGAGACCGGCGAGTGTATCAACAATGGAACGGCACGCGACTACCGAAGCAGAGAGACAATGTCAGTCATAGAAGAATAGAAAAGCGAGAGATGGATTTTTATCCGATATTTTAGTGGTAGCAACCGAATTTCAATAAGGAATTGTACGGTCATAAGTAATTTGAGGATTCTGATATTTTTATATAGTATTCATAAAGCTTCAAATTAGACTTCTTATCAATTAGTTTTTCCATTTAATCCATATTTAATTCGTTACAAGGGCTCAAACTTTGCTTAATATGTGTAATTACCTCATGATTCGTATTTTTTTCAACAAAATTTGGTTAGCATTTCAAAGTTTTTATTCGATGAGAACTCTAAGTTCAACATTAATCTACATGATATATTTTTTTCTTAATTTTCAATACATCCATTACCTCAAAAATACTTCGATATTTTGTCAAATCGCTGCCGATAGATTCCCCTTAAGGTGAGATCAAAAACATAAGAAAAATGGAAGAATCAGATTTAAAGCCAATGATAAAGCTCCATGTCTTCTCCAAATTACAAAATTAATTAAAATTTGTCAGTGTTATATAGAGAAGGGAGACGGTACAACAGCTGCAACCTCATACAGAACGTTAGATTGGGAGGTGGCGGTATAATGAATGCTCTGGAGAGGTGTAAGTTGAGAGAGACACATTCTGCAAAATCATGTATTATTTGAGTATAAAGTATACTTTTCATAATATTCACTTTTTTAATTCAATTTGTTTTATTTTCAAATTTGATCGTATTTAATTTATCAGATCTTATTGTTGCAAAAAGAAATTATGAAAATATAAAAAATATTATATAATTTTGTATATTTGTAAAAGCAGCAAACCACAATAAAAATGATGATTTTTCGATACAAAATGCATGTTTATTTCATGTCCCCCGCCACTGGGATTAATGTACCGATATCGCTACTTAAAATAACTTGTCTTATGTTCCTAACATCGATATAGAGATATTCTCGAGTAATAATCTGTTCAGGTTGGTGTAGAACACACCCCGAAAATCAAGATAAGTTTAAAATTTTAATTAGATTTTATGTCGCCTGCCATTAACCCACAACTAATCAAGATTTATATTTTTATTTTCAGTAAGAAGAGCTCGTACAAATTAATTTATTCTAATATACTGATACTGATATTCCGATTTTAAATTTGATAATAAAATCTTAATTAGGTAATGCCAAAGAAATTTTTGTGTGGGCTGAAAGTATTGAAAAAGTCCAAGGGTATAATAAAATATATAATAAATTTTCATTAATTCACACATACAGAGTGGTATATTAAAGAAAACCATTATCAGTATTTTATATTCAACTAAAAAGGGGAACTGATACAGGTCTGTCGTGTATTTATTGTAAATTGCCTGAAAAAAAACAATAACCAACCGTATAGCTGTTTCGACTTTCATTTTATTCGATAAAAACTAAGTTTATAAATTTTTAATTAAAAATATATCTCGTTTAATAACAGACGCGAGACAAACAACTTCCTCCTGTCCATCAAAACGACCTCAAAACCAGTAAAAAAAGTGTGGAGATTCTTAAAATTACCCAACACTACTGTATTACTTAAGTTCGTGTACAACCCGTTACATTTTTTTTCTCACGCGAAAGTAACTACCAAGAAACATATCATTTATATGTTATTGTTTCTTAAACGGGTATTATAACGAGGCAGTTCAAAAATGTAATAAGTTCCAATTTCGTTTAGGTATGAACCTGTTTATACAGATTGAGAAAAGTCTTATTAACACAAATACTACAAGGATAATACGAACAATACTACTTGAAAGAGAGAGAAGAACTGTCCGCTCAGTCCTGTCTACCAAACCAGGTGTGCGTAAAGTCCACAGAAGCAAACAACAGCCCTGGATGGGTGTATCCATGTCGCTCTAGTTGTATTTTTTTAGTAACAATCGATATTATGAATCGAAGACCAATTATCGATACCATACGTGTCAATTGTCAAAAGATATATCAACAAAGTCGAATCTTATTTACACACCAGGATCTTTTGGAGTAGAGCCATCGGACACTTTGCACACATGGACGTGTGAGAAAGGAAGGCTGCAATATTTCGTGTCGCAACATTACAAACTCCATCTTTCATTTTATATAGATTAGAACTGACGCTCACCGCATTGTCTCGCAATGTATCGCAACAGAATGTTTAGCAACAACATAAAGCAGAGCTGGTGCTTTCCCAGCATTAGCAGTTTTCATCGTCAAAATTTTTATACGTATGACAGAATTCTTACCAAAAGAAGTCTCACATAAAGTTGAAGATGGCTGGATCAAGGGCCACAGTAAATCGAAAGGTAACCACATTGCTGACTCTCTAGCCAGGAAAGCAGTCTCCCAAAAACTCTTGGGACCTGACACTTTCATTGGTCTGTCGGCGTCAGGAACATTCCCTTGAAAAGTTTAAGGGTAGATGGGACGATGCAGAAGGTTGCAGGCTTGCAAAGGAACTGCTGCAGTATCCGGACAGCAAAGTAGCCAAAAAATACGTGACTATGAACAGACAGAACCTTCAGACAGCCACGGTTATTCTGACCGGTCACTGCCACCTAAGAAAACACCTCTGCAGACTCGGTCTGTCTGACACTTCACTTTGTAGAGGATGTGAACAGGAAGATGAGACTGTCGAACACATTCTTTGTGAATGTGGCACACTCTCAATTTAGGTTTTCTGTATTCGGTGAGTACTGGCTAACACAAGCCAGCATGAGGGTGCTTACTTTAAACAAGTAGGCTGGATGACGAGCTAGAAGGAAGTGTGAACCTCAGAAGGATGCACAATGGGCCAATTGTGGCCTAAGTACTGTGGGGTCACCCAACCTTCAAATTCTTACAGACAGACAGAAAAGTTGAAGATTAAGAGTACTAGCATAGCATATCAAATCAAACAATTGCGTATATCTTGGGTATGTCTCGATATACCTTTAGATTTTGGTGTGCAAAGCCAGATCCAGGCCAATATTGCAGATTGCACTTCAATGTGGGAAAAGTACTAAATACAGAACTATATTGGCTTTAAAAATATTCATAAAACATTAATTTTCAGTTATAAACATATCTTTGTTTCCCGAAATATGATTAACAACCCACTTATATAGTATATTTCTCTTATTAAATATATAGAAGGAGCTGCACTGATAAGCAGAACGTAGTTCTAGCTAGACGGAAAATGACCCAATTCCAATTCGTAATCCTTCGCCGGACGGTTTAATTAATATCGTCAAAATTTACCACCATTTCAAATACTACTGTGAATTCATATGACTCCATCGCAATCCCCTTTAATGTGATACGATTTTGAAGCATTGCGCAAAGAAAATTGAATTGAGGATGCTCCAGAGAGGATATTTTAACCGATACCAATCATTAAACCAAATATAATATTTAACGTTGATGATGATTTTTTTTGGTTTTTAAAATCACCTTTTTGTCTTAGCGACGTTATAAGATCTATTGTGGCATTTTTAGAGTCCCAGGAACATTGTCAAACATAGCAAGCCCATTTTGGACTTGGTGGGTTAGGCCAAAAAGCCAAAAGCCAAAGTTTCTTCATCTAGATAGATATTCCAAGTCTTTTCATTTCATTATTCAAATGATTCAAACGTAAATGATCTTAGTTTATCTTGCTGAGTAGCATGCTTTAATAGATGAATGAACGCCTTGTAGTGGACCAGAGTTTGTAGAAACTCTTCAGCTCCAAGTTCGACTCAACTTTCGATTATATTGAAACTCAGCTAAGTGTTGAAAATAGTTTTATGAAGAGTTAATTGTAAACACATAAAATTTTAATTTCCTTCTTCATCAATCACGAGAGGAAAAATAAAGCCATAGTCGAATACCGAATTCGGCACAAACATTCTCGTTTCTCCACATCATGTTGGTGACAATGCAACTGAATCGATGACTGTGGGGACATGATTAATTCCATTGATGACCTCGCGCTTTCTGTGGTGATTTCGGTGATTTTGTGAGATGTTTTTAATCAAATAACAATTTCAGTTTACGTTTTTCTTCCATAGAGAGTGTATAAAATATAAAATGTATTTTTATTGGAAAAATGTTTAAATGAATTCTTGTGTGTGTTTCGACCTGTAATTTTTATACCAATTTAACACGAAAAAACCCACATCGGCTCATATGTCTTACAAGTTCGAAAAGATTAATTCACCTGTTAAACGTTCTTGATGGTCTGTGGGTTGTAATAATATCCGTTGCTACCAACAGAAAATACTGAGGAGACAAAGGCAGGAAGCCGAAACGCAGGAAGTATGCGTAAATTCCTGCTGACATGTTATTATTAAATACAATGGGAAGGGTATGTTCACCTTTACGATGAACGTTTTTACAACCATCAAAAAAGAAGTTTAGTTTCCTAAACGAATAAGCAAAAAAAGGTTACATTATTAATTTTATTGCGAAGCGGCAAAAAAGAGAGTGGAAGAAAATAATACAGTTGAAGCAAAATCTTGGTTTAAATGTGGTGAAATGGACACCCAAAAAAGGCTGTTACCGACGACAATTTCACAAAATAATTTTGAATGACCACCAAGAGAAGTTTAAAGCGGTGCACACGAATTCCAGTCAGGAATCACTTGCAGGTATCTTAATCCCGCACTCGAATTGCCGTCCAGGACCCGTATCTTTGAACGTTCGACTAAATGCTCCCACGTATTTCATGTGATGGGAATGGATTTGTTTTATTCGAGCAGTATCTTCGAAATCTCAAATGTTCGACTTGCAAACGAATGAATTTATCAGTCGTATCAGTCCCACATGTGAGTAAGCGTATAGAGTCTTGCGCAGAACGTCAGAAAAACAAAAACAAATAAATATCAAACATAACCTGCTGTGGATATAGCGTGTCATAGATAGAGAAATCATAGCGATATTATATTAAGCTTTTTGTTAAATAATACTACTGAAGAAAAATGAACGCAGATGAAGCTTTTATGCATCAAATAATTGATGATTTGCAAGATGCTGAGGAAATGGCTGAAGATACGACAAGAAGGTTTTCCGATAGAAAAGATCCTTTTACATTAAATGATCGACAATTCTTGGAATTATATAGGGTGAATAAAGAAACTGCCCGTGATCAATTCCAAGAGAATATCTTTTTGGGCCAAATTCAACTTCATATTGCCTTTACGTAAAAGAATGACACAACAGAATAAAAATAAACCAAAAGCTACATGTAATCTTCTTCCCCTCACATGGTTTTTAAGCTACTCTCACACTATTCTACAGTACACTTTACCTAAAAAATGACACATAAGATCTACAAAGCTGTTCGCCACTGTGTTTGGAAGATATTGCTATTTGAATTTTCGAGTACCGTTCGATTCGTGTGAAATCATTCGTACGAACAAAATCCATTCGGCGTTCTCGCGAATAGTCGAATGTTCAAAGATACGGGTCCAGTTTATTTAATCTGTTCTGTTATCGGGACTGCCCTAATAGTTTACCCTGGCGGGGTTAGGTTAGGTGTCTTATTATTCCTGAAATAAATGTATACAAATACCTCTACCATTAAATTTATTTTACATTTCCTTAATCTCCTTAATTTTGTGTTTATCTTGTTGCGCGCAATTCGGCTCCTAATTTTGGTGTTCTTACTCGTATTCAGGTAGAAAATGACCGCTGCGTGCAACTCATCCCTGCCCAAATAAACACCTTTTAAACAGGTCAGTTTTCACCCTGACGGGAACTCGAGTGACAGCTTAACGTACCCTAATTATGACACAGATAGAGTGGTTATCCTGACGGGAATTCGTGTGCGTCCGTTTAAAGATATAGCAGACATTTCAAAGATATCATTTGCACGTGTACATCGTATCATTCACGAATATTTGGGTATGTGAAAGCTCGGTGTAAAGTGGGTGTCGCGTGAGCTCACAACCAATAAAGCATGGCTCCATCACTACACTCGGGTCCAATCGGTAATCTGCTAAGTGGACTGCTCGCCATGAACCGAATGCAAAGCGTGGAAAAATGCAAGAGTCGGCTGGCAAGGTTATAGTGCCCTTATTTTTGGAATGTGCATGGAATAATTTTCATTGACTTTCTCAAAAAGAGACAAACAATCAATTGCGACTATTATATTGCCTTGTTGGAGCGTTTAAAGGGTGAAATCGCGAGAAAACTGCCCATTTTGAAGTTAAAAAAAGTAAAGTTTGACCAAGTCAATGCGCCGTGTCACATGTCGGTAAGAACGATGGTCAAACTTAATAAATTGGGCTTCGCATTGCTTCCCCATCCACCGTATCCTTCATATTTCGCTCCCAGTTACTATTTCCTGTTTGTAGATCTGAAGAGATTGCTCTTTGGAAAGAAACTTAAAGTCAGAGGTCTAATTTGAGGTTAATGACTACAACTATAAAAATGGTATCGAAAAGTTAGAATTTGGTTATAATTTCCTAATTTTTCGCTATCATTTTACCAAAAAATTCAGTCTCACTCTGACATATGCATACTTTTGCTCTAGCCTGGTCAGGAGTGCCTTTGATTACCAAAACGGTTCCGGTCCTCAAAAAAGTGTTTCAAACACTGCCTTAGTTCTGTTTCTGTATCGTTATTTCTTGCTACTCCAGTTTGTATTGGAGCCCACAGTTGGGTGATAATGTTGGTTTGGCTAGCTCATTAAGTTTTTCCAGGAACGGCCATACCAATAGAGAAGCAATTATGATCTAAATAGATCAGGATCTCAGGCTTCCACCAGGAGTAACAAATTATTATTAATCTTTATAATAAATTGTCTAACGTCTAGCTCAAGAAAAATGAATTTATAATACGATAAATTGAATTAATAAGTCTCAAGCAGCTAAGCAGCTGGTTATTTTACCAAACACGAAATTAAACAAACTTTAATTCAACAGTGATTTCCTACAACGATTACAATCGTTAGTAATAGTAAATGTAATTAATCTAAGTTAACGTCAATAAAGAGCTATCGATGTTAAAATTCAATAATAAAACACCGATTATAAATGAAGCGAATTCGTCTAACATGTTATTAGAGTTTATTAATCTTGTATCGAGTTGTAGGGTTTCGAAAAAAAAACACTGGCAGAGCGAAGAACGTTTATAGTTTTACTGTTGAAACAATCCGTGAAGCGAACTACTTTCATCAAACTGGACAACCTTCTTACATATTATTTCATTGGTTTTGGATAATTTATAAGAGCGCTGGGTTTACTGGATTCAAGTTTCTGTAAACGATTTATGACACCATAATCTTATTATCTGATCATCCTTAAAGTTGTTAATATTATTTATTCATTACATAAGCACACAGGCAAATGAAGCTGAGAATATTATTTTGTTTCCACTTTCAAAATAGAACAGGAAGAGCGAGAACTGTGTATGATTCAAGTAAAATTGGCAGTGCATCCTCTTAATCTATTATTACAATCTTTTGTAATATTTTAATTTTATTTCGAAAAAGTTATAGAGAAAATCGCAGTATAAAAATTAAATCAAGGTTGTTATAACCTCAGAATTTATAATAAACTTTAATGGTTTTACTTAAAATGAAATTATTAATTTTGTTTAGATCTAGCTCAATTAAAAAAAAACAAAACAAGAGACTTATATTCCTATCAGGGTGAACAGGTAGTAGGATTATAATTTTAGATTCATGCAATTTTCCTTAAACCTTTTATACCAGTACTCCCAACATAAAATAAAAAACCAACGAAAATTAAATGACAATTTATTTATCTAGTTGTTCTCTAAATGAAAATGAAGTGGAACGAGAAATAATTAGATATAAGTGAAATTGAATAGTACTATTTCTTAATTTAAATATGAGATACCTATTATAGACATAAATATATTTTTCTATGGTACATCTAGATAACGCACCTACAATATTCTATGAACTATGTCATATGTCAATGAATAATCTAATTCTATGGTTCAAATCAAAGTTGGAATATTAAAGTAAAAAGCAACCTAAATAATAAATATTGTTATACAAATAGTACAAAAAATACCCAAAAATATAACACAATTACCAATAAAATGCGCTTACGCAAAAATATTCAAATTTCACAAGGGCTCAGTGAGCAAATCCTCACCAGCAAAATCAGACGAAGCAGGGAAAATTGTAAAGAAGCCTCCAAGCCTCACAGCAACATGAAGATGATTTTGATATCTACTTTGGTTATTCCAATAACCGAAAACGGACAAAGGTACTTCTTAAAACTGGATATAAATACCCAAAGTATAATAATATGTAGGTATATTTACCAAATACAAGTTTGTTGAAACTTGTACAGTTTTTCTTTGACGAACTCTGCTACATTTCCTTGGTAATACCAAGGAAAAACTCGCTATTAAAACTTTTTCTTTCTTTTTCCAAGAAAAATCACCAACCTTCTCGTTTTGGCTTCCCCAACTCAACAACCACCTTTTATTTTTCTTTTCCATGGTAACCGTACTAAAAAGTTCTGGATTGGATATTGGATTACAACAATTTTCATTGGTAAGTTTTTTACTCTTAATGTTTAATTTCTACCTTTCCACAGATTTCCATAGAACCCTCTAAATTTTATGTTTCCTTATAAATTAAATTAAAATATTTGTACTTGTGACAGAATGCTATCTACAGGATGTTTTGACAGTTTTATACAATTATTTAATTAAAATTTTGGTTGTAGATACATTCTGTTACACTATATAGCCAATCACCCTCGAGACAGAACCTTTCATGTCATGCCAATTCGTTGTCCCTATGATCTTCCTTCATGCCCTAGTATCATGATCTACGTTTAACGCATCTCTGCCATCTCTCACTAGCCTAGAGTTGATATCTGTGAAATGGAGTAGCAACATTGCAGCTTGGCTACCTGTCAAGATGGCAACTGAACAGTATGTCCTTTCTTTCAGTCATTCCCACCTGCTATAGCTATTTAGAAACTTATTATTTAAGTTGCTCCAGTAAGTAATTCGCTCATAGCTCCTCTATAAGCTTTTGATTGTCAACACCGTAAGTTCGGCTTAAATACATCTTCAACATAAAGGCCAAGAAACTGGATTAAAATAAATAATTGTTCTATGTAAAAGTGTTCGTGGAGCGTAAATTAGGAGAGGGACAGAAGACGAGAAACCTCAAAGCTAAAGTTAATATCCATAGGGTGATTGATTGACAAGTTCGACACCATCACTCAAAGGCTTTGGAGTCCTCGGCACCTCAAGCTTGTGCTTTTGGTTATGCCGTTTATGTCCAGAAACTAGTTGCCTTTATCAGGCTCGACAGACAATGCTCCTCCACGTGCAGCTGTTTTTGATATCCCAAATATTGGGTACTCTGCCTGGAACTCTGCCTAGAATGTAGATGTAAACTTATCCATAGGGTGGTTTCAGACTGTCCAGGGAGATAATTATTAATAAAAAAGCTGACGAGTGTGGGAACAATACTCCATCTTCCCGAAGATTTCCATTCCAGAAAAAGAATATTTGAAGGCAAATAAAGGAAGACTTGTTTATATTATAGTTTTATGTAATAAGTGAAAGACATATGTTTTCATTTGTTACGCAATAGTTTGAAAATTGAAAACTTATACGCCACTGATCTGATGTTGTATTCGTTAATTTTTCATTTTTTATAATCCAACTTACCGGGGGGTACGAGGCAGGCCCGTCATTAACAATTTCAATACCAATTAATTTACTACATGGAGATTGATAAAAGCAGAAATAATAAATTTCTCTACGGGATTACTTTTGACTTTAAGACCGACACGATTGATTTGTTAAGCCCGAGGCGGCTCCGCATTAGATACTATTATTTGCTAGGATGCGTAGAGTCATCAGAGGTTTTGAAACAAATTCAAATGGAAGTAAAATAAATTCAGTAAGCCGTGCGTGCGCAATCGTAACATTAACGCAACTTCCTTGTTGTACAAGTCCAGAGGGGACAGACCAGTTATTTTCTGATCGTTGCTAACAGTTTCGTAATTATCGTTCCAATGTTTATATTTACTTCACATAAAATTAAGGTAGTTGTTGAGTTTTTTGCATACTAGCTGCATGTAAATTGTAAAATGCTGAAACTACTTGTGATTTTAATAACATGTTAACACATCAAATTTATTCTCACTTGTTTCTTTGGAAAAACGAGTCAAATAGCATACGTTGCATTGAAAGCAAACAGCACAGCAAGTTGTCGATTTTGTAGCAGTAATAATAAAGAATTATTGAGTCAGAATCACCCAATATTCTTACTCAGCAGTATGAACATAGAATATCTTCAAGGCAAATAAGTACTTTAATAGGCCAAGGGATAGGTAAATATTTTAGACAAAAATTCTGGTATATAAAGGACATTACGTAGTATAATTTTGATATCTTTGGACTCGCAAATGTTTTTCAGTAACATGTTCGTCATTTTTCAATTGTAAGATCTTAAACTCGGTACAAAGGAAGTTCTTCATACTATTACGATCTTTATACAGGTTGTTTCATTGGGAAAGGGCCAAACTTTAACTATAGATGGGATTACTTTGGTGAGATACAGGGTGTTTTATACATTTATCCTATTTATTTCGAACCTCATAACTTCGGAGTTACCCTGTAGATTGTTTTGAAAATTGGTACACGTAATAACCATTAACTAGAAACTCCATCAACAGCATCCCCAAAAAGATAATGCAGATCCGGCTCAACAAAAAATTTTAAAACTCGTCTTTCCTAAAAACAACACCCTTTATATAGATTTTTTTAAATTGCTCTTCATAATTTGAAAGAGTATGAAAAATCGGATCTACATATTACCTTTTTATTTTTCCGCAGACAATTTTACTACCAAAAATTTACCGTCAAAGTAATAATTTATGCTCTTTTTGGGGGTTAACAATGGTATCAGAGAGTTTTTTTCTTTCAATTTTTAGCTTGAAATGAAGAAGCATCCTAGAAATTCAATTGAGTTTGTATGTTTACGAGTACAGACCACTAAAAAATATGATTACAGGGCCGTACTTAGAAATAGTCATTCAATATGTTTCGAATATTTCGAGCACCCTGTATGAGGATATGTATCTGAAAACTATGTACTTCTACATTTAGAATAACACTTTGGAATTATAAATACTGGACTATAACTACTACAACAACAAGAAAGAAAGTAGTTTTCGTGATCGCAAATTTGTGTGCACATGCGTGAATTCCGTTCATTCCCCTCAGTTAGTAGTTAAAAAAATATTTTATAGACCTAATTGGGAGAGATGTTCATCAACACTACTATTTTTCTTAGTGTAGTGTTACTTTTCTCAGTGTATCAAGTAGTTTATGAGTCAATGCCTCGACGTATTTCCGCTCAATATCCTGTCCGACTTCAAAGGAGCCGACAAAGCTTTCGTCTCTTGTTAGATGGTGTACTCTGTGGTTCAACCTTATTGAGTTCTGTGAATGTCAATAGTATTAATTTAAATACAATTTCCTAAGATTTGAAAAATCGAAATATTAATAGGTTCAAACAATACCAACGGCACTTTCCATTTTAATTTATAAATTTGACATTGTTAAATAATGTTCGAATAAAAGTTTTGACGTTACAAACTACTCCTGTCAGATGAATAATAAAAAAATTGTCATTCAGACATGATTTAGACCATAGATTTAGACTTCGTTTCTCGAGTTGTTGATGTTGCCACGGTAACTTTAAAACACGCGCGTTTGATTTAAACACGCTCAGGCGTGCTTTAAATAGGTAAAATGGTGCACCAATAAAAAAAAGATTTATACTGCAATTTTTGTAGGATAGACTTGCTTCTTTTGGACAAAATGTTGTTAGAATTTCTTGTTTCCTTTTCAGGTCAATTAATAAAATTAATAAAAATCTCTCCGTTTTTTGAAGTATAAATATATTTCTCGTATTTAACTCTTGTTATTCTGAATGTAGAAGTGCATAGTTTCCAGATACATATCCTTATACAGGGTGTTCGAAATATTCGGGACATATTGAATGAGTCCTAAGTACGGCCCTGTAATCACATTTTTTAGTGGTCTGTACTCGGAAACATACAAACTCAATTGAATTTCTAGGATGCTTCTTTAGATAGATTAAATAGATTTCATTTCAAGCTAAAAAATAAAAAAAACTTCTATACCGTTTTTAACCCCCAAAAAGTGCATACATTATTACTTTGACGTTAAATTTTTGGTAGTAAAATTGTCTGAGGAAAAATAAAAAGGCAATATGTAGATTCGATTTTTTATACTCTTTCCAATTAAAAAGAGCAATTTAAAAAAAATCCATATACAGGGTGTTGTTTTTAGGAAAGACGAGTTTTGAAATTTTTTGTTGAGCCGGACCTGCATTATCTTTTTGGAGATCCTTTTGATGGAGTTTCTAGGTAATGGTTATTACTTGAACCAAATTTCAAAATAATATACTGGGTAACTCGGAAGTTATGATGTTCGAAAGAAATAGGATACATTTATAAAACACCCCATATCTCGGTTATGAAGTGCAGAAGACATATTAATATAGGTTTTTGGAAGCACCAAAGTGATCCCCATCTACAGTTAAAGTTAGGCCATTTCCCAATGAAACACCCTGTATGTGCGAAGAGCAGCCGCCCAGGCGACGATTACTTTTATGGCAATTGCAAAATTTATATTAGAACAACAAAACGTATATTTTCGATTTGTAATAAAATAATGTGAAGATGACAAGATTACTGTCCAAGAACTAAGTTTTCCCTTTTTATTGCAGTTAGCTTCTATTAGTTCCAGTAAAAGCGATAGGTGGACAACGGTCGTTGCAACCACACGATGCCTTCCGTTAAAACGGTCTATTCATCATTCACCACAAATCATTATTTAATAATTTGGACGAAAACTTAGTAGAATAAAGAATCCGTATCTTTTCTACGGCATTTCAAATTTGATTGGATTTTCCATTTGATGAATTTCCCATCTAAAGCAATAGAAAATCAAAATGAAAGACGAAATTACTTTTTACCAGAGGCATCTCACAATGCAGGAAATTTTTAGCCCGACATAGTAAGTAAGTCAGTAATCATTATTTAGCTACAAGCTAATTACAAACAATTAATTCTATTTATATACAATATACAAAAGAAAATAACTTAAAACTAAAATGTCCCATCTCTAAGGAATAAACTCACATTTTTATTGAATATGTACACATTTTTACTGTTTTTAATATCAGTTGGTAGCGAATTGTAAAGTCGAAGCCCATCAGAGAACAGTGATTTCATGAGAAATGATTTACTTGTAAATTCTACATTATAATGTTGGTTTGTACGTAATAATCGGCCATGGAGTTCATACTAGTAGATCAGTTAGGTACTGAGGTAATTTTTTATTAACTATCTTGTAAATCAACACCAGGTTAGCTTTTTCAACATTTGGTTCGACTGACAACCCATTCAATTGTCTAAACATATTTTCAATAGGAACGCGCCTACCACATTTGAGTAATATTCTCATACATTTGTTTTGCAATATCTGCAGACGAGTTAGTTGTTCTTTGGAGCATGAAAGTAACAATGATGTGCAGTAATTGAAATGAGGAAGAATTATAGAATTGTATACTTATCTGTTTGACCATTCAGATAACTCTCTTGCAATTCTCCCAAAAAATCCAATTTTTTTGCCCAACTTTTTAAATAAATAGTCCGCATACATGTCAAAAGTCAACTGAGGGTCAATAATGACACCTAAATATTTCATTGTCTTTACTCTTTCGATCTGAATATTATTTAACACGATCTTTTATGATTTTGTGCAATGAATCTAGAACAATTGTTTTTAGAACCAATAACCATATACTTATTTGGTTTTATCAGCATTTAGTTTCAATTCAGAAGCACATAACCAATCGTACAAAAGCTGCAGCTCATTATTTAATACACTTGTAATTTGGTCATAATCCCTGCTAGCAACGGATATAAGTGTATCATCGGCAAATAAATTTACAAAACACTTTTTTAAAACATGACATAGATCATTAACATATATGATGAATAGTAATGGCCCTAACACACTACCTTGCGGTACACCGTAACAACTTTCTACTTTACTAGAGCAAATGTTATTAATCCTTGTTACGTGATGACGATTTGTTAAATAGTTTTCAAGTAGTGTTAATGCCGATGATGTTATGCCATAAATTCTCAATTTATCAATAAGTTGCTTCCGTTTTATAGTTTCAAATGCCCGCTTTAAATCTACAAACACACTTAGCACTACTTTATTTTCATTTATCTCCCCTCTCCACCTCGAACACACAAATTGTATCGAAGTTTCACAAGAATGATGATTCCGAAATCCAGACTGTCCCTTGTAGAGTGGACCATTTTTCTCAAAGAACTGCTGTTGCTGATCTTTAGCACTATTTCAATGATTTTATCTACTACAGACATGCATGAGAAAAAAACATATAAAACTCTTTAAGACAACATTTTAAAAAGTGCAGAAACTAGTACTCGGGTAATTAAACCACAAAGCCAAAGAATAATTTTCAAACTGTAATATAACACTTTATTAATTTGTAAACATCAAAAAATGAAGAAAAAATACTAGAGATATTTTCAAAATTTCATTCAGCACGCCACTGTAAAAACGTTTTTGAGATCAAAAATTCAGTTCAAACAAATTTAAATGCTTACAAGTTAAATGCCTATAAAGTTTGTCGAAAATGTTTGAAAACTATTTAAATTCCCTGTTTATTACTGATCGGAATAGTAAAGGTTATTCGAACAAAGTTTGTCGAAAATATTTTATAAAACTATTAAAAAAATATAATGTGTGAATTTTTATAAACGAACCGTTTGAAAACATTCCTGAGTTAAATGAAATGGGAAAAATTTAACAATCAATATATTTCTCCACATATTTAAAAATAAAGTTATTAAATGATTATATTTTTTAAATACATCTTTATGGCGTTGTAACGAATTTCACACTATTTATAACCTTTCAAAATAGACATACATATTGATATTATCGGATGCATCCGCTTTAAATTACCATTATGTTATTAAATCAGTAATTAATTTGAATAAATTTAAATAAATAATGAGTCAATTTTAGCATGAATAGTGATAAAATGTCGCTTTAAATTGGATCAACTGCAAGACATTAATCATTTTATAAGAGCGTAGTAGTGTATTGAAATTTAAATTCGACTGAAAATATAATTATTGTAATAGGCACTACTTTTGTTAACATTAATTATACAGAGTGGAACATCCAAATGAAATAACTGGGTAACGAATATATGAGGGTGTGTTGGGAAAAACACTTGGGACACGTCGATTTGTATTTATATATAGGGTGTGTCATGTGACAGTGACCAATACCAACTTTCTTACTTTAAATGCAACCCCCTGTATATTATCTATTTTTTGAATTCTTCAGAAAATTCTAGACATAATTAATTCATATAGACAAAAGCGCTCTTATCACAGATTATAAAAAGAACAGATACGAATCCCGGTAAAACATCAAACGATTTTCAGCTCCGTCGTCAGTGACCTTGGACCTTTAACTCGGTATGGCCACGATGCAGCCAGTTTAAAATATTTTCTGAATTTCTTACCAAATTGCTCTGTTGACTCGGGGAAAATAACAATTTCTAGTGCCCGAACGGAGTCGACATAAGACGATGGGCATTTATGTCCACCCATCTCTCTCTTTTTACTGTTCTCTGTCAAGCTTTCGTATCTGTTCTCTTTATAATCTGTGCTCTTATCGTGAGGGTTCAAAGGTCACTAACCATATTATTATGTATCAAATCAGAAGACACAGAGGTTAACACTGGTTGACGAATATCCACGTTTTCATTCATTCTTAATCTGATTATTTATCAGATTAAGTACAATGTTTTTTTTGCTTAAGGATGCAAAATACCGGAAAATTGCTTCTTATTATTCATATTATCCCTTTGAATTGTCAGAGTCACAAGACTGACATTTAAATAAAAACTTCGCTGGTGAAAGACTTTTTAGAATCGCTGAAAACTAAATACATATCCTTTTTTTGTCCGGTCGAAATTGCATAAGTCCGTCTTATTCGTCTTTCGGATTATGATTAAACCGCAATAAAAGAAAACAAAAACGGTGAGTATGTGTGTTTGTTGAATCGTATGACACGCATGATAAGCTTGCATTTGACTAAACCTATCTTTAACTATTTCGGAAATATTAATTAAGTCCCTCATTATTCTTCAAAATGGGGGTTTCTTTAATTTTCATTTCAATGGGTATTTCTTTAGGTTCCATTATTTAATTTTTTTGTCCACACTCTTTTGTCTCCACTCAGGTTCATTTCTCAATAAAATCATCCCAAAGGCACATAACCGCGATCACGTGGCAGCGTATAAGCTTCATAATTGGCTTGAATGGACTCAAAATACTAACATTTTCTTCGTTTTATTTATCTGGCCTAATGTGGAGAACGGAAAAAATTGTTTATCTTCAGTTCACAGCGATAAACATTTTTTTTGTAGTTGAATCGATCGTGTTTCTTTTCTTGAAACATACATTCATCTGAACTTAATTAAATCTAACAGCAGGCGAATATAATAATTTACTAAGTCACGATATTATTATTTATTTTTTTTAATACGTTATATACTGGTACAAAAATGGAATTGTTATTAAGTTGATAAGGTAACTTTTAATTATAACTATTATGTAAGACATGCTGACCTCATTTAAACGATGATCGATGATAAGCTTTCATTAAATACGGTATTAATGAAGACGAAGAGTTACTGAGATATTTGTTGGATTTAATTATAATGGGTTCGATGAGTACTGCCCACTTCTCATCAAAGATAGTAACTATAACGTGTACTTCCCACAGAAATATCTCACATTATTAAAATAGTATTGAAATTTCACTCGTATTATCATTAAAAAAATATACATATGTATAAGGCAGCTTATAAAATATTCATGTTGATACAGATACGTAATACTTTATTGGCGTATTGAATAAAAATAGAAAACTTTATGTTGAACTGCTAAAATTGTCACAATTTTCATTTTAAGAAAGGTATTGTATATTTTTCTGTACATCCAATACTTTAAAAACATACGGGCAACAGCGCTTCACGTTTCCAATAGCGAAGGTTGGTAATTTGCACTATTTGCAACGTTTATGGTGAAGTCTAACACTCTAACATAAAGAAATTTGCTCCTTTCCTTGCAAATCAGTAATTATTGTATATGATAATAATCATTCATAAACATAGAAGCATTATTATTATTATTTGTAGGTATCTGCATTATATTATTATGTCAACTTTATAACAGTATAATTAAACATTATGAAGTGTAATTTATTTAACAAATCGTACATTCGCACCCTAGCGCTTCAACGTTTCATCTTCATTAATGCAAAACTTGGTGGTAGGCCCAAACTATTAAGAAACCCATTTTAATATATAATTAATAGACCAGGAAATAAGACATTGTCACAGATTATAAAGAGAACAGATACGAATCCCATTAAAACATCAAACGATTTTCAGCTCCGTCTTCAATGACCTTGGACCTTTATATCGGTATAGCCGCGATGTTGCCAGTTTAAAATATTTTCTGAATTTCTTACCAAATTGCACTGTTGACTCGGGGACAATAACAATTTCTAGTGCCGGATCTAGTTTTTTTGGAAGTTATCACTGAATCTTTAAAACTGCGCCATGAATTAAAATCATAATCGAATATATATTTATTTAATACCTATATGCACATTCTTATGATTTGACATAAATAGTCATTACTCTTGGGAGATCAATTAATAAATACATTTTTAGATAACACAAATAACTACAAAAGTCAACCAAATTTTAAAGTACAAATAATTCTTGATTTATTTATTATCAAAGGGAATACAACATACACCTATGCAATGATTTGTAGCACCAAAGTTAATATCAAAAACTTTAAAATTTCTTATCATAGGCCGGGATATTAAATTATATACTCCCATCTTTTGGAAATCGAAAGAACTTTATTTTTCTTTCCGAATAAAATGTATTTGGACAGTCTCTGTATGAACAATACACTCTGCCGTGATATTTATTCATTTTATAAGAATAATAGTCTATACCACTATATTTTTATAGTTGATATTACCACAACGCACAATCGAATAGTCAAATAACACAATTAATATCGCCGATTGAACACCTTCAAACAATGAAGCAAACAAAAATGGCGTTATGAATTTTGAGCACAGATTACAAGTGATTTTGAGCATGTTTTGACGTTTTGATTATGTTAGGTTAGGTTAGCCGTCACCGTTATTGTGCATGGTTGCCAAGGATATGGTTTGTGAAAAAAAGTATAATGGTATGATTTTTATAACATTATATATAATCTTTTTAATTGTATAATTCTTTTAATGTTAATAAAATTGATTTAAAACAAGTAATTATCGAATATTTGTATCTGTATAACTATCACACTTAACAATAATGCTTATGAAATATTTGACCTATGATCGTAAATTGAACGAAATATTATGCAAATTGACAACCCTGTTGAGAAATTTCGCGAAGCAGCCCGAACGGAGTCGACATACGACGATGGGCATTTAAATGGGTATGTCCACCCACCTCTCTCTCTTTTTACTGTTCTCTGTCAAGCTTTCGTATCTGATCTCTTTATAATCTGTGACATTGTGCCATATTCAGCATAATAAACGAAAAGGGTTTCTGAGGTCAATCGTTTTAATTCCTTCAACCAGTTTTCAAATCTTCTCAAACGCAACTACATTTCCAAGATCTTTCTGGTCATGAACCAGTGTTTCCATTTTTGTTATCATCTTAGTTCCCAACACCTAACAAAACACATCGTGTTAGGCCTCACAGGCTTCTACTTTTTTTGTTATATTTCTCCATTTTATACAATCTCTTGCAATCCTATTCTAGTGCTCTATTGTTTCAAAACACGATCTATCTATTTCTTTTAAGGTCGACCCCTTTTTTCTTCCCTCCTTCACCTTCATGTTTTTCACACACTTTTCGTTATCTAGTTTGTTTGAAATACTGAGTAAGTACTGAGATTATACGTCTTGGCACAATAGAAAACTAGCACAACTTGTTGAAGATGATCTTTTTCGGCCTAATCAAAATGTCCAATCTGGTTGAAGACAACCCAGTCGTTGATAAGAGGAATTTGTCTGCTTATCCGGTACAAAACTGACCCAACTACGTACTGTGGCCACTAACTCGCTTTCCAAAGTAACATTAAATGACTTTTATGTCATATACTAGTTCATTATTGTGTTTTTATTGCTTAGTTACCAACTATGTCGTATGTCGTACTTTATGCCCGTGCGGGCATAAAGTTCACTTTATGGCCCGCGCGGGCATAAAGAGAAATAATTTTTTGTTTAACTTATTTAATAACCATGTCGTAAGCTTTTTCAGACTTTTTTGGCAACAGATTTTCCGTTGCTTTTTTTGCTTTTTCAATAATTTCGTCAGGAATTCCAAATTCTTCGTTCATTTTGACTTCTAACTTTGACACATATACAAATTATTGTGATTTTATGACATTTACGTTTGTCAACATTCACCTATTAATTCAAACCGGATTTTTATTAATTTTAAACACTGATTTGTATTGAGTTTGGATTGCAATAACGTATGACATCAAAGTTTGTATGTACCACGGGCATAAACAGATGTGTATACCCTCGGGTGACTCACAAACCTTCGGGCCAGAGGCCCTCGGGTACGTAAGACGTCGCCCTCAGGGCATAAGCATCTATTTATACCCTTGGTACATAAATAACTATTCGAGTCAATTGTGAAATTTCTCTACATACCTAGTTATAAAAAATTAAATTAACAATAACTTCATTACTTTTCGATTGCCTAGATTATAATCATGGTACGATTTTGATACGCACTTTAAATTCTAATTACTTCAGATATTCCCGCGATAGAGTTCATGGTAGACTTAATTAAGGATATATTATCAATCTCATATGCCAAGTGATAAATTAAACTCATGATTAAACTCATGTTAAAGTGCACTTCAATTGAAATATCTTCATATAAATACTAGAAATGTATTAGTGCCAGTAAAAGTACCAGCACCAATGTGAACAATAATACACCCTGTATGTTATTGTGCCCACACGTCCTAATAAATTATTATCTCCAAAGCGAGCAAAAAAAAATTGAACTTGATCTACTTTAAAAAATGAGTGAGTTATAATAAGCCTTTGGCTACCAAACCCGCTCGTCATTCTTTCGCAATAACAAAAGAGAACAAAAAAAAATAGGATAAAATGATAAAAAAGAAGAAAAGTGGACTACACAGTTTTTCTTGTACCACGCTCCATTATGCTTACGCATAGGAAGATGGTTTATCTACACAACCAAGGGTGTAGACAAGGTAAGTCACAAAGCTTAACTAATCATTCAATATTATCAGAATTTTTAGTTTTTATTTAGCTTTAACCCATTACTATTATACACTGCAATTTTCATAAATTGATATTAAAATATATAAACTAAGAGAATTCTGGACCAAACAGAGGAAAACGTTTTTGAAATAGAAAAAACTAGTGGGTTAGATCAATGATTTTACTATAATGTGGGCAATATTGTCACACCTCACAACAGTTGGTAACGCGCTCTTAAAAGGTCTTCCAAAAACGACGTTAGATGTTGCAACGGTTGGAGCATCTTCAGTATTTTCTGCCTCTCCATAAATTCCAGTAAGGAAAGAGCTAAAGAAATATCGGCCACCTTCACTCCTACCATATA
The DNA here is from genome assembly GCA_910591695.1 of Galerucella pusilla. NCBI lineage: Eukaryota > Metazoa > Arthropoda > Insecta > Coleoptera > Chrysomelidae > Galerucella > Galerucella pusilla. Next base: position 63,771 of record CAJUYI010000567.1, on the reverse strand, counting down.
TTTGTTGTATTGCAGAATTCCGTTTGGTTGAGTAAGGAGAACTTGTTTAAGCTCTTTATGATTGTACCGTTTAGCTTGCGCAAGTAGAGTCTCACATGTGTATTAGTCATCACTTTGACCACACAATTATCATATCATCGCGCTAGTAAAACCTCTAAATTCAATTCAATCGTTCAATCAAACGCACAAGCATAGAAACTCTTGCCTTTTAGATTTATTATTTTCAATAAAATTCTTGCCAGTGCGATTTTCTACCAAGTTCTAGTGATGAGCAAAATTGGTCTTGGTTTTGGTCTTGCGAAAAAGCAAGACCAAGACCGAGACCAAAACCATTCTTCGACTCGCAAGACCAAGACCAAGACAGAATGAACAAGAACAAGACTAATACCAAGACCGACTATGCAAGACCAAGACTAAATACGCAAGACTCAACCAAAAATTATTTTTCAGAGTAACTATATGAGATAAAATATTTGTAACAGCGTCAACTTTTTGTCGATTTCAGCTACATCGGTCCCAGCCGAAAGGCTATTCTCCAAAGCATCACTTGTGATTCGGAAACATCGCAATCGGTTAAACAACGAGTCAGCTCGATGGTTGCTATGTATTAATTCATGGGCATCCATAAGAAATCAATAAAAATAACTTAATAATGAGCTAATAGGATATTAATATTTTCAAAGTGCAATAAAATAAAGTATTTTACAAAATAATGATTGATTTTAAACGATCTATTCACAATCCATCTTTGAATAACAATAAGAAATAATGTATTAATGAACTATTTTCAATTCGAAGATAGTAAATTTAGGTTTAAAAATGTTTGTTGCATAAAAATAAAATGTTTACAGAGTGTTTTGAAAGATGTTCGTTAAGAAATTATGGCAAGACCAAGACTAAAACCAAGACCAAACAAAATACAACAAGACCAATACCAAGACCAGACCAGACAGACCAGACAAATTTGAGCAAGACCAAGACCGAGACTGTTCAAGTCTTGGTCTTGGTCTTGCTTTGCTCATCACTACCAAGTTCCCGTTGAAATAAATCCCTTCTCTTTCAACAAAACTACCAACACTCTTCTACATGATTCTAATGTTTCTAGTAACACATGTGGGAACAAACTGGCATCGAAACGTAGGAACGTGCCATTCGCATCCCCTATCCAAAAGTCTTGCTACACACGTGTTCTTATTTGTATCTACCGAACAGCTTCTATTAACTTTCTTTTAGCATTATTTCTACAAACATATATGAAATTCAAGAAAAAAAAATTCCATGTTCTACCATTTTTCCCACACCCACTAATTTTAGAAGATGTGTAAATTGAAAATTTCCAGCTACAGTATTATCCAAAGATTCAAAAGGATCAAATTGCATTCGCTGGTGTTATTGTAAGCAAAACAAAGCAAACTAATTAAAGACATTTTTCCGATCATTTTCAACATCATTTTATATACATATTTTATATCTACAAGTTTATCAACCATCCAGTTTTAAATCTAAGAGATCATCTCCTAATCCTTTCCCGGCGTGTCTGACTTGATTGGTGAATAATCTTCTAGTTCTTGTATTACCCTCGAGAGGCTACGAAGGGCATCATATTAGGACTCATCACTGGTGTATTTGTTAAATTGGCCTGCTGAGATTTGAATACGTCCTTTGTGTAAGTGAAGGGCGTGTTAAGATTCAAAAGATCAGTAGCGGACGTTCAACTAACCGTTGAATAAAAAAGTAACTTTTTATGCAAACAAAGTTTCGCTTAGTTGGGAATTTTTGGAACCATTGGCGTACAGTTTACCTTCAGTCTCTGAAGAAGATAACTTGTCTATCGAAACGTGCGTAATTCGAGTTGTTTATTCGTTAGTCGCGTCAAAGATTACAGAATAAAAATATAAAATGTTTCACTCGTTCGAATTTATCGCGTAAAGCACCGATGCCGCTGGTGGCTGTCTGGTGACTTGGATGGTACAGTACGTCCTTACTTGCATTTAATTTGGCATATTATACGGGACGTCACCCGACGAGCGCTGTTATTTTAGAACGGTGTTTATTGGTTGTTCGTGTTTTATATTTATGTTGTATAGATTTTTTTAAATGTATTAATTAATTGTTGAAATGAGCAAAAAGTCATATTAATATTTTTCTCTTTAATAGCAAAGCTTAAACACTAAATATTTTGTAATATTTGCTTGTACAAAATTACGGATTTATTTTTATAATAAAGATATTATATAAACAAGTACATTACGCCAGAAAACACAAAAATTCAATTCTATAGCTAACCAAAGGGGAATTGGTCAGTTCCTTTCAAACGAATTTACTAAATTTTCTTTTCATCATCTATGTAATCAATTTCCTTTCAAATATTATGCCAGTCTCTATACCAGAGTCCGTATATATTTTACTCTTAAATGTATATTGAAAAATTTAAAAACCAATAGATTTAATTTAACACATAAACCAAACTCCAAACTTAGTATTTTACAACATTTATAAAAATTTTTAATAAAGGTATCCTGCAGCTGCTTCTCTTTTCACTGTTTTAACCTTGTCAATCCAAAAATACGCGTTATTTAAAAATCAAAATTTAAGATTTAGTGGCCCTATTATTCTGGTGGCTAATGAGTATGTTTAATTGAATTTGTGATAAATATCTGCTAGATTATCAATAAGTATCACAAAATTACTTAGATGCTGGATAAAAACTGTGAATTGATTCATTTTAAAAATTCAAGTTTATTTTTTACTTAACTTTTCAAATTCATATCCCGAAAATTTTTCGAAATAATTAACATTTAAAAATAAACCTTTGTGATAAAGAATCCTATTAATTTAAATATTCTCTAATTACCCCTGTATAGCTTAAAATAAAATGAGCTTTTCGAACTTATCTGGTATCTACCGGTCTCGTTATTGACAACAAAAGCGAGTCGTAAACATAATTTATGAGAGCGGCGTCGGTTTGGGACAGCAACTTGAATCAAACCACCCTGGAGTGAAACATCTTATATTTTTATTCTGTAATCTTTGGTCGCGTTGATCCCAAAAATTTTGACCGTATATCAATTTTTAGAGTGATCCATCGTTTTTTAATTCTGCTGTACGTCCTAATCTTGATAAAACAACTCAATTTTATTTGATATATGACCTCATGAATTATTTCTTCATTTTCGATTTCTGTTTAGTTTAATAGTTCCTGCTGATCATTCATTTTCAAGATACAAATGTCTATAATATCACAAACCAAAATATGTTTATATTTTATATTTTTATTAACACAATAAGTGACTACGTCTATGGCTAACAATATAGTATACAAGGTTTAGCTTCAAAGACGTTGCTTACAACACACCCGCATATGTCGCTTTATTCAGTCAAGATCTGTTCTGTCTAGAGATCCTTTAAGCTATTCAGCAACACTGATTATTTTATGAATCCTACCACGCATAACGTTTAGCTATACACGCCAGTGTTGCCAACTAGTTGGTTTATCATTTTATTAAAATAAATTATAGTTGAAAAAAATAAAAAAACAAGCTTTATAGGTAATCGAACTAAGACAGATCAAAGTTATGTTTTTTTTTAATTGAACATCTTATATTTTACTACCATATTGTATAGTCATCGGTGTGCAAAATTTCGAATTAATCAGAGAGTTTCAATTGGGTAAGAATCTAGTTTAAAAGTTGCTTTATAAATGGAACACCCTATATTTTATTATAATTATATTGTATTGGCATCTGTCCTTGACAAATGTGCAAAAAATTTCGAAGCAATTTGAGCGTAGGTTGGTAAAAATCGAGTTTAAAGGTTTGAAAGGTTGCGTTATCAATAGAACACATCCAAGGAGCAGGTAAACATACAACACGACTCCTTCAACTGCGCATGACTCAAGACTTTGCCAAATTTAGTAGTAACATAACAATATTGAAATAAATATGTAAATATCAGAAATATAAAACTAAAAAAAAACAAGAAAACCCAGGCCCAAACTCGGTTGATCAAAATGTCACTATGTATAAAAATATCAGAAAATAAGAAATAAAAAAACAACAAGAAAACCCAGGCCCAAACCCGGTTGATCAAAATGTAACCATGTATAGAAATATCAGAAAATAAGAAATAAAAAAATAAAAAAACCCAGTACCTAGCCGGGTTTCGAACCTACGACCTCTGAGTTGTAAGCTCAATACCCTACCAACTGCGCTAATCAGCTCACATTCAGTCACATCGAATAGGAGGTTAAAGGCTGCTTGGACGCATGCGCACGTCAACTACTAAATTTGACGTGGTGGGTGGAGCCGTGTTGTATGTTTACCCGCTCCTCACATCCATGGCATCCGTTCTTGACAAGTGAGCAACGAAGTTTCGAACTAATCTGAGCGTTTAAAGTGGGTAGATTAGGTTTGTGGTGAGCGACCCTCCACTGCGACTGGCAAGAGTCTATTGTGGCTCACACCAATTCAGATTTCACCAAACAAATTCAGCTTCTTAACAAAGCCGATAAGTTTATTTGGTGAATGATTTTTCAGGTCCGATGGCGACAGAGAGCCCTGCCAAACATCAGATACCTGATTCGAGCCGCGGTGGGGCAGGCACAAATTATATGCTCTGATGTTTCATCATCTTCCAGACAAAGACGGCAAGTCGGATCTTCCGACAGTCCAAGTTTTAGCATATGATGATTCAGATGACAGCCTGTTAAAAGGCCTGTTGGACAACGTAGGTCACGCCTGCTATAGTCAAACATTTGTTTGGAGATATTCTTCGAAGGATGTATAAAAGCCTTCGAATGAACCAATCCTGGTAAATTATGCCAGAAGTCTAAAGCTCTTCTTGTTGTCCAGGTATTTATTGTTTGTTTGGCAAAACTTATTGCGATGTCAATTGTAGGTTCTGGTCCGATAGAAACATGTCAGAATGGCCAGGGATCCGATCCAGACCAGCAACACTTTATTGAGTTCTCCTATTTTTGGCAGTACATATATTTTTTACTGGGGCAACGACCCAGCACTGTAATGCGATAGTTATAGTCAAGCAATGTCGAACGTGGTTAGTACTTGGATAGGTGACCTTGCAAGGGAAAACCAACGTATAGGGCCCGTACAGCCAGCAGCGGAGTAGCATATCACAGCTCTCAGGCATTATACCAATGAGCACGAGGTATAATGTAGATATACCGTAGATATGGATGTTGGGCTCGTTAAGGAACGCTACCACTGGTTGGAACACTAGTGGGTTCGCCAAAATTTCCGGTTAGGGGGAGAGTGCTCCCGGCGTCGGTGATTAGCCTCAGTCTCAGAAATAGACCGACATTAAATAACTGAATGAAAAAAAAAATATTGTATTGTCATCGGTCGTTTACAAACTTTTAATCAAATCTGTTAGCTTGAAGTGGGTATAAATAGATTGCAAAGGAGTCGGTTACAAACATACAAACAGTTTTTAATGGCAACCCTGTTTCTCCGCTATAGAGAATAAAAATATACCACTTATTATAACAATGCACCCACGTATATTTATGTTTCCTTTCATCGTTTAATATAGGAACGGTGCCGTTTTTTAATTTAAACTATTACCGCTGTGTGTCAAATTCAGTGATTTTTCTTACGTGTAATTATAGAACTCGAGGCTATTAAAGTTTATCTTATTCCGTTTTAAATTTGCCGTACACTTTCTATAAAGAAAGAAAGAAGAAAATAAAAAAAACTATTAAGAGTGATTAAAGGTAATCATCTATAGACACTAATCATAACTTGCCTCAAAGCAAAAAACATCGAAAACGTGAATTGATAGATTTCTAAGCAGGTATTAAAATAAAATTGTCTGTTTTTAAATATTAACAATATATTTCTTAGTATCCCTGAAAGAGCTGTTTGTGCAATTGAATATATTTCAAAATTCTGTGCAAAGAAATATCGTTTATTAACTGATCTCAACACAGGTGCGGCCGAAACACAGCTCGAATGTTTAATAAAATTGGCAAGTCTCTTTGTATTGCAGCTTGCACACACATCTCGGGGAAAAGTTGGTAATTTTTTTGTTACCAACAAAACCAAAGTTGCCTGTATCCTTTCAAACGCAACATAAATAATAAATGGGTGCATATCAATAATTTTAATACAAATTTGCTCTATCAACAAAATATCAGATGTCACACTAACCTAACCTCACAAATAAACTTTAATCTGGCTGCATCCAATCCCAATAACTGCCCAACGATCAACCAAATGGCAATTTCAAAAAATATATGACGACTTGCAAGTCCATCAGGAATCGAATAAGTGTGGCCAGTTTTGACGAACTTTTAGAGCTGATAAGATCTCACATTTCTTACAAAAAAGTTTTGGAAAGCCATTACTCCAGCTGAACGACTTACAGTGACTATCAAACATTTTTTGTTTTTTTTTTCTCTTATTTTTTTGGGAATCAAACCACAATAATGTTTTTATATTTTTTATTTCGACGTTTCGGTAGCAATTAATCTTGACAACGGTAGCTGGAACGCTACCGAAACGTCGAAATAAAAAGGTAGAACGTGTCGCGGGACACACGGTAGGAACTTTAGTTCCTTTTAAGCAAAAATTATGTAATACATTTGACGTTATAGATAAACTATTTGCATATGCCTCGGTGGCCGAGTAGTAAGCAAACCAGACTCTCACTTGGTAGACAATAATAACAATAATAATAATAATAACGACAACAGGTAGACGTTTGAAATATTTAGCAGAATATTTATTATTATAAATAATGGTACGGTACCCTTCATGAGGGAGTCCGACTGGCAACATCTACTCCGCCTACGGCGTCGTGCTCAAACTTCGTCCTCGTGCGATATGGCCATCATATCCACACTAGTTGCACAAACTACTAATTCTTTCAAAATATGCCCTTTTACATTTAAAAACAACCTGCCAAATGTCAAATCAATTTAACCATCCATTTTAAAGTTATCGAATTAAAACATTCAAGTTTTCAAAATTTCAACACCCTGTATTTCGAAAAGTAAATGTGCTAGACCCCTTAATCCTCAAATCATTTTGTCCAATTTTACGAGAGGAATCTACATACAAACGTTGTAATTACCCTTAACGTTCGAGATGCTTATACCATTTTTTGCGCGATCGTATTGAAATAAATTCCGAATAAAATGATTTAAATTTCTTCGAAATGAACAAAAAAGATCAATCGCGCAAAATAATTATGGAAATGATAGTAAAAATTTATCCGAACAAATTCAAGTAGATCACTAGCACTGCGAATACCAGCTTTGCATAGAATTTTGATATAGCATCGGTGGTTCAGTGGTAGAATGCTCGCATCCCACGCGGGCGGCCCGAATCCCGGCCGGAGCATATTATGAATCGCTGCTCCGTAAACGAGAGAGATACTAAGGAGAGAGCACAAGCACGCAAGCAAGGCACATAACGAAGCAACGTAACATAACGTAGCGTAACGTAACGCGTAACGGTCAGATCTTTTGCGTCGCGACCCCTGGTCGCTCAAACATAACCTGACGTAAAGGACTAAAGTTCCAAAAATATAAAAACATTATTGTGGTATGATTCCTAAAAAAATAAGAGAAAAAAAAATAAGTAATGCCACAAGGAACGTACACAAGATGTTTTTTGGTTTAATCTATATTTTTCAATTGTGTATCTTATGTGGGACACCCTATACTCACTTTGTGCGCATGGTGTTTTTGGTTAAGATTAAGAAAACTGCAATATACTAAAAAGTTGAGTAATATTTCTAGTAATTTAACCGCCTACTTTATGTATTGTACCACCTTGTTAAATATTTCAAACGATGACTGTTTTCATTCTACAACCATTATCGGTTCTAATGTCAACAAATTATCTCTTAACATAATATATCTGTAGTGTGGTTTTCGTTTTATAAAAACACTTGTTACTCCTCATAGTCCTTGTTAGACAGAAGTATCATTCTATGTTCAAGCATTCACTCAATTCCGTCATTTTAAAATAATAAACGGGCTCTGCAGCAATATTTTTAGTTTATTCAGCTGTAGAAACAACGGCCAACATTTTGTATGTTGACTTTCGGGATGCCATTTTATACGAAAGTCAAGATACTATCTAAACTGTCAGTTCTACGGTTACTTAAACAGTTAGGATTGAGGAATATGAGGATAATTTTAGCATAAACAAAGGCCTCGGTGAAGAAATCGTAGTGATTCTTTTCATTTATAGTTATTTAACCAACCAACGCCCCGATTTTTACAGTTGAAAATAAAAAAAATTAATTCCAAATTAACTCTTAATTTAATTGCAATGGTGCGAAAGAGATAGCGCGAAATAAAGTCGTACTGTCGAAGTACTACTCACTACTGACTAAGCCGGTCTCTCTATTTTTAACACACTGTATCTCAAAAACTATCCATCAGATCTTTTTCGGCTAATGGAGACATCATAGACCACATCATACTGTATTTTCAATAGATTCGACTGGGACCCATTTTGCATAAGATAGTTATAGTCTGTTTCTTATTGTCTGACAGCACGCGAAAAGGTCACAGATGCTAGTCAGGTAGTAAACCATAAGCGTCACCGTTCATCTAAGGAATTTATTTACTATTTAATTTTATACCCGATCTGATATATAAAGGTAATATGAATCTAAATTCGGTTAGTTAAAACAACTTGATAATTGCCAAGAAACATTACAATAGGGTCCTACTAGGGATTGTCCTAATGACTACTTAGAAATTTTGCAGGTATATACGGTGAAACTTGGTCTCGCCCAAATTTGTATGATTTGTTTTGCTCAGAGTCGCTTACGTTCCATAAGTGTTAACTGTGCACATCAAATGCCGGCTGCTACTGTTAGAAATATAGTTTCGACATGTTCCAATATGACAGGAGTTAGTGAATCTACTATTTACAGGCTTCTAAGGGAGAGGAAAAATGGCAATATATCTCCACTTAAAAAGTCAACTGGAAGAAAACCACTTAACCTTGATGAACATATGCAAAATACAATAAGACGAAAAGTACACGAATTATATTTTAAAAAAGAGATCCCAACCCTCGACATAATTCTAAGAATGGTAAAGGAGGACGAGAATTCGCCTGACATAGGGCGAAAAACTTTGTGGAAAATATTACACAAATTAAATTTTACTTGGGAGAAGCAAAGTCGCAAATCAGTGCTAATCGACAACGAGCAAATAATATGTTGGAGACGACAGTATTTACGAGTTATCCGAAAATACAGACAGGAGGGAAGACAAATCTATTATCTAGATGAGACATGGCTCAATGGAGGACATTCAGTGAAAAAAATATGGCAGGACAAAAGTATTAAAACCAGTCGTCAAGCTTTCATAGAAGGTTTATCTACTGGACTGAAAACTCCTATCGGTAAAGGTCGCCGACTAATAATAACGCATATTGGATGCAATCAAGGGTTCGTTGAAGGTGGTTTACTGAAGTTTCAGTCAACATCAACCAAAGACTATCATGAATAAATGACTGCAGATGTTTTTGAAGAGTATTTTACACAAATGGTCGAATTAATTCCAAATAATGTTGTTCCATTTTCCATCCACCTCTTGGAGAAAAGCTGATATTAGAAACTGGTTAATCGTAAAAGATATACCATTTGAAGATGATATGTTGAAAAAAGAACTTTTAAAGGTTGCTTCAGATCACAAGCTACAATTCAAAAAGTTTTTTATTGATGAAATAGTCGTGGGATAACAGTGCTTCGTTTGCCGCCATACCATTGTGAATTAAATGAAACAGGGATGTATAGATAACCAATACAGACACCTACTTGTTTTGCATTAGAATTTTAGTATTTACTTGTAAAATTTTTAGGATCACTGTGTAAAAAATAAATTTCTATTCGAATATTTAATGAGGCTACTGTGCTGTCAGACATTGAGAAATAAACTATAGCGACATTTTTTTCTCTAAGTTGTACAATAAATAGTTTCGAAGATACAGCGGTTTACCTCTCTTATTCAGACACCCTGTACATTGAAACATTATTTAAAATTTAAACTAATAATTAAAATGAGGAAGGGCGGCGAATTTTCGGTTGGTCCCCAGAGGCGAAAGCCCACGCTACGTCACTGCCTATATCCAGTGGAAGTTAAATGCTTCTAACTATTATAGCCATTATTCACCTTATTTGTTGAGGCTTAAATACCTTTCAATTGGTTGCGCATCTGGTTAGGTGAGTTTTCGTCAGGAAATTTTCCACTGTCGAATGAACATTTTCCGTAATGAATTTTCTGTAATTACTACAGATTACCGCACTTTTAGTTTCAGAAGTTTCACAGTTACTTGAGTTACATTTGCTCTTTTAATTCAACCATTTATTCTAATCTACCTTGCAAAAACCCCATAATTCGTTGTTTTTTACGAAGCAACTCCCACCAAGTATGTAAATGAGGGTAATGAAAAGCCAGATAAATGAGTACAGCCGGTAATAACAATTATTAGAACGGTAATGGCACTTGAACGCAATTCTACCGTTCCACGAACAACTCTATACATCGTGTAAAAAAATAACAAATAATCATTTAGTACCTGCTTAATTTTTTTCAATTAAAGACGAAAAACAAACTAAAAATAATTCAAGAAACTCTTCTATACTCCAAGTTAACTATTTATGCAGCTACTGTCTTGATGAACATCAAGGTCGACAACCAGGAGAAAAAAGTTTAATTTTAAAAAACTACGAGGTGGTTATTTTGAATTTTTTTATTAATACAGGGTGAGTAATTACTAATGAGACATAGGCTAAGAGCAGATTGTTTCGACCAAAATATGGCGATATGCGATAAGACCAAATATGCCTCAATCAAATATTGCTGTGGAAAAAGATAAAGGGCATTACAGTTGCGAGTTTTTTTCTCGTTTTTTGTTAATTATTCCACTGTTTATTTATCAATTGATATCAAAATCGGCACAGATGCATAATTTCATACAGGGTATATTATTTTATGTGCTATGAATATTTCACATTTTGTTAAAGGGGTCGCAACGTGAAAGATTTCTGATCATGAAATTTGACATAAACATCATTTCTACGTAATACTGGTTCTCTTGTTTAAACACGATATTTTCATCCATTTTCGAAAAAAAAAAAACACAATTAAAAAGTTAGCTTGTAACAAGACCGTCGATCTGTTTCGATTTTATAGTCTTAAACCCTCTGGTATCCTAGTGTGACATTAATTTGGAGCCGAATCAACCCTTGAGAAGAGTCTCTTAGCCGGGATCTCTCAATCGGGAGGAATAGAGTACACGCATATTTCATATTTTGCTTAGATATTAATTTATAATAGTAAAGTTGGTATCAAAAATAACTGATAATAGGAAATACACCAGTTTCCATTGGGAATTACTTGAAAATTTTAAAATAAAATTTAAATTTTATTGCAGTTTCCGACCACCACCCGAGGATTTCCGAACGCTACCGATTATACGTGTGATGTCATACCATGTGATTACTTTTGTCAATATAGCCGATATTGCATTAGGTTCTGTGTAATTTTGTTTTTACATTGTATTTTAATTAACTATTAATTGCTTCATCGACGTGAAAATATCACTTATGTTTGTTTGAGACCATTACGTGTTTGTGTGTGCTTTTTATTTCTAAAAGTCAACGTAAAGTGGAAGGTGGACATAAATATTCGATATTTCCGAGGAAATTTTAAAACTTTTAAAATATTTCATTCACTAGTTCAGTGTTCAGTGACGATTATTTCATATTTTGTGAGTAAAGATATGGCTAGCGAAGGTTTTGTAAAAGCACAAACTGATAACTTGCCAAAAGTAGAGTCATTTATGCTGCTCGAATTTATGAACGTCAACAAATTTAATGACATCACTCCATGGAGCAGCCATCTTTATGAAGTAAAGCGCGTTTTGGCGTACTTTCAAATTTTATTATTTTTGAAGTCGTTTTAGAAGTGTATATTTTTTTGAAACAATAGTCATGGAAGGTGTTAGGAGACCTCATAAAGCGTCAATTGCCACCAAAAGCAAAATTTATGCTTGTACCCTATAATGTTACAAATTAATTTGTTATGAACCACCCTGTATAACCATATGAGGGTAGAAGGCTGACTTCAATTTTGTAAATTTATCTATAAACAGTTTTTGGTGGTTGACGCAAAAAATATTTGAAACTTTGAAACCTTTTAAAACTGTATTTTAAAAGCTATCTGTGAGAGTGTACTCCAAAGTTCCTCAGTTTGTTCAATTTACTCCAGTAAGATATTCTAAATTTTAAAGAAGTGGCTTTATTAAAACTTCTCGTAAAATAGAAAAAAAGCCATGATTAGTTATTTCAACAGATTATTAGGTAAACTTTAAAATAAGTTTTCTATATTCAGAGTAAAAAAATCAAACAGAATTTTAAATGAATAAACAAAAAAGTTACATTATTCTAACATAAAAAGCAGAGTATACGAAAATTATCTGAAAATATTTGCACGATAAAAAATATGGATCATTACTTCAAAAAAATTAATTGAAAATTTTTAAAAACGATTGGTAAGTGAAAAAGCATTCATTTGTCCCAGTGACACCTACGGCATAACGACTTCCACAATTGCGGAACTAGCCAAACGTTACACCCACGCTCAATCCCTTAAGAGATGGGATGGAATCAAAGGATACAGTCTTGCCAGGATCACCCTGGGCGACCCTGGGAAGCTGGCGCCGAAGAAATATTTGGCGATGACCAAGCAAAACCTACGTTTAACAGTAGGATTTCTGACTGGTCACTTCAACTAAGGAAACTATGGGGCTAGTGGACACACCTCTATGCAGGATGTGTGAACAGGAAGATGAAACTGTCAGGCATGTCTTATGCGAGTGTGCAGAGTTATCGTAAATAAGAGAGTGTGTATTCGGTGAGTCTTGGTATACACTTGCAGATATAAAGGAGATGTCTTCTAGTGACCTATTCACCTTCCTGGGAAGGACAGGATGGACGATAACCTGGGAGGACAACTCCTCGGGAGGATGTATAATGGGTCACATGTGGTCTAAGTGATATGATCCTACACTCACCCTCCCTGCTCTACAGATACAGATTAGGGACCGCAGCTCATGCTCATATCGACAAAGAGGACGCAGAGCGTGTGATGATCTCCGACGCGAAAACGCATGCATGGGAAGGAGAGAAAGAAGAATGGCTGGACAACACCAGAGCATTTTCGTTGTCGTCGTTATTTTTATTAACATCTATGGCTTACCCACTCCCCTTTTTAATATGTTTTTGGTTTTAAAGTACCTTCACAAAAGCACCAATATTATCTTGAAACTTCAAAGGAGTATATACACTTCCACATTCTTCTCCACTTAAGTTACGTGCTATGAGCTTACACTCACCCTCTCTACTTTAACGAAGATACAGATTGTCTCGACGTCAAAAGGCAGCACGGAATACAGATAACACCAGAAGAGTCTCCTTTTTGTTTGATGAGTGGATTTCAACTTTTTTGATGTGGCTTAAGATTATCTACTTAGCAGTTATGTTAGCTTTTTTCAATTCATGCAACTACCAAGCTGACCCTTGCATGATGTCCAAGTAAAACTAGTTTTGACGTTTACTTGTGTTTCTCAGTAATTCTTTAGGATGCTTATTAAAAATGTTTTGCAAACTACAAGTACGGTAGAACGTAATATTTTTTGTCTTCTTTGTCTGGCAATAATTCCCTTATAAGCAAGATTACTTAAACAATGTTGAATTACCACGCAACAATTCCGTCCGCATAATAGTCTCATGTTTCGCCCTCAACCTGCCAGACCAGACGTAATTTAGCAACATTAATTCTGCTCAATTTGCAATCCTTAGTGTCTCCGAATTGCGGTTTTCGGTGTGGTCAATTAATCTCTAGTCTTTTATCTGATTTTACACTTCATTAATGGATAAATCATAAAGTGGCGTTGACTTGGAAAAAAATATCTATGCGTAAACGGACGTAAAGATACGATTTTACATGAAACTGGTGTTGCGTGAGATTAATATTTTACGTTGTGGTTGTCGGTTGTATTATTTAAACATTTACTGGAAATAATGGTTAACCAAAGAAATTTTTTTGGAAAGTTGAAAAAAAATAATCAATAATAAATTCATGTAAATTATAAATCTTTGAAAAACCGCAATTATTTTCAAATAGAATTGAATTCTTCTTAGTTATTGGTATGATTAAGGAGGGTCATCTTGTTTATTTTGACTGATGCCTTGGAAAAGTTTTTTTTTTACAAAATAAATCTGATTTATGTTTCAGTATCTAAATTTGACCGACAACGGATCTGCTGTTTTCTCCGAATGTAGGATCACAGCATTTAGGACACATGTGACCTATTGTACATCCTCCCGAGAAGTTGTTTTCCTAGGTCATCGTCCATCATGTTCTTCCCAGGAAGGTGGACAGGTCACTAGGAGATATTTCCTTTATATCGGCAGGTGTAGGCCAAGACTCACCGAACACACACTCTTATTGACGATAACTCCGGACACTCGCATAAGACATGCCTGACAGTTTCATCTTCCTGTTCACACATCCTGCATGGAGGTGTTTCTTTAGTTGACAGTGGCCAGTCAGAAATCCTACTGTTAAACGTAGGGTTTTCCTGGTCATCGTCAAATATTTCTTAGGCGCCAGCTTCCCAGGGTCGCCAAGGGCTCCGTACATTGCGTCGAAACGTTTGAAAATGTTGGTACATCTTTTCTCTGGCGCCTTACACGTCTGTTATCAGAATACAACATTCAATACTCGATTTAAACTAGCCAGAACTCGCCAGACGATAGGAGGGGTAAGGAAATTTTCGGTAACCCATAAATTGACGAAGTGAATTTACTTGTCGGTAGTTAGTGTACGGTGCCCAGGGTGATCCTAATAATAATAAATGCTTTTAATGGCCAAACATACAGTGCATACAAGTGAAGATATACATAAAAAAGTTCACCATGCTACACTGCAGTTTGCCAAATGGCAGGGTTCCACTCAACCAGTTAAATACTTATACCTATACACTATAACTATGGATACAATTCAAAAATAAAGACAAACTACAAAAAAGTCAAAAAATAATTAAAAAAAAATTTGAATAAACTAAGAATAAAAGAATAAAAAAGCAAAGAATAAAAAAAAACTTTTGTTTATAAAGCCAAAAAGCCGAGCCAACGAAACATTGTGAAACGTACTTTACTTTAATTTTGAAAAAAATAAAAAGGTAGACAACCACAAATTGTTAAAAAACTGCAACCGTATTCTGCAAAAGGGGTAAACAAAAGCTTGTGGAGCGTTTTCTTTTGTTTTAATTGGAAATATTGTAATCCGTATATTTGGCATGAAAACAAAAATTCTATCTGTGCTTTGATCACTGTTTGAACAGCCAGTAACTGCAGTTTTAAACAAACTCGTTTTCAATTTGTTTACATTTTCAACATTAACTCGATATGTTGACATTATGATGACATGTAATTCTTAAAATCACTCGGATAATGCGCATTTCAGTCGAAGTATTCACAAATCAAATAGATTTTTATTATCAATAATGAATAATTTAAAAAATATATAATACGCTTTTAGGTTAGTTCATCTCTGTACATTGGCTAACGGGCGATCTATATAAATAACCCCCTTAACTATTATCTACAACAGGTGGTAAAATAAAAGTTTCACTTTTATTCCATCCCTTATCATATAATAATAATGTTAAAAACTTTATACAAATGGTTATATCCCATTTATAAGTTATTCTTGTCTTAACTACATTATTCTTTAAGCATAGGAACATTAATATGAAATATTAAATAAGGTTGAGGCATAATTCCAGTATCTCCCTAAACTTTTTCCATAAATACTCTATTTCCAGCTCGATAGCAGCCTTTTTAATATTCTCAGTTAGGTAAGAAGTTTTATTTCAAACGAATTTTAATCCATTTTGCAACGTAATAAATATACTTTCGACGTTTTAAAAGTTGCTGATGTTTTTAAAGAGAGAGAGTTCTTGGAATAATATCATTTTCATAACAAACTAATAATATTTATAATAATAATTGCATAATAAGCGTCTATCCAGCACCGAAATAAGCGAATTGCTTGACGTGTTATTTACTGGATGCATGAAATTTAATATTAACTTGAATTGTATCCGTGTCCTGTGTTTTATCGCTATCTGCAAATCCGCCCACGACAACAATTTGAAAAGGAAAGTTCAAGAACTAAATGTCAAATTGAACTCAAATAATCTAATCTAAATCTAACCTTAATAATGCACAACTGAACTACAGCAGTGCGTGTAGCGTAACATTGTTTTTGACAAGACAATCAAATAGTAACTCTATGATAATTGACAAGAAAAATAGTAACTCTATGATAATTGACAAGAAAAACGGTAAGTCTATTATAATTGACAGATACTGTAATTTTTTATTATGATAATTGGAACAGTTAACGACAAATCACGCATGTGAATCTAAAGTCCATTTTCCACATTTCCACGGTGCGAGTTGACGCTACAACTCGAAAAAGTATCATGCAGCTTGGCATTTTTTTTCGTTGGGCGCGTCGGTCGCATGAATAAAGGCCGATTCATGCAACGTGCATTATAATTACATTTTCATTACATTATAACTACACTTAAATACACCTAATCAAACCAGTTCATGCAACAAATTAATTATGAACTGACAAGACTGGCAATTGATAAACGCCATATTATTTGAATCGTTTCTGGTTGTGCTAGAATGTCAGTTATTTGCAATTATTTGGAAGTTATGAGGTTCTCTCAGCAAAAACGTGTTGGAATATATCAGTTTCACTACTTTTGAAAGTATAAGTGGCTGCTCGAAATAGAAGGAGACCTCGGAATGACAGCTGTAACATTTTTGGTGCATGCGATTTCATGGTTTTCGCCATAGACATAGACATTATATAATATTTCTCTATGGTTTTCACTAAAAAAAATAATGTAATTATAATTTATAGTTGAAAGTAGACCTACTTCTTAATGCAATAGTGTAATTGAAATTCAATAATGTGGTTGCATGAACATCATATGGGAAACTATAGTAATTAACATTTTCTAATGTAAATGTAGTAATAATAGGTCTGTTCCAACCGCAATCAGAAACTGTCAGAAACGATCAGAGAATAGTCGACCATCGCAATCAGTGATAGGAATTACGCGAACGTAAACTCGTTGTTTGCCGTGACCAGTTATTCTCTGATCATTTCTTACAGTTTCTGACTGCGGTTGGAACAGACCTAAAATAATGAAAATGTAATGATAATGAACGTTGCATGAATCCGCCTTTAGAACTTGCTTTATTTACGAGCGAGAAGTCGCTGCGACTTAGTAACTTTTCTGCTGGAATTTGACGCACCAACCCAAAATTTCCATTGGCTGCTCCGCTCTGACATTGCTGTCACTGTCAATCAAGTTGGCAACACGTTACGATTCCCCTATGTCTGGATGAGTGGCAGCAACAAACTATCGATATGCTGATTGTACTTTTTCTCGCAGCGATTTGTCCCAGCAACAAGTCGCTGCGATTTGACGCAACGTGGAAAATGAACTTTACAGAATATGGTTATTATCGATACCAATCAGTATCAGTGCAACCGCTTTATTTCTCATTTTGCTAGTGAAGTTGTCAATAAACAAGAAATATGATTGTTATTATTGATGCCTCTTTGTGTAGAGTTTGATATTTCTAGATATTATAACTAAAAGTAAGCCAAAAAAAGAAGATCAATGTTCTAGTAGCAGCATAGACTATTATAAATCATGATAACTGAACACAAAAAGTACATTTAAGATAGTTCTATAAATCAGGTATTTGTAAACATGCATGGATGATCAATGGGATGATTATTCTAAAATAAAAATAAGCATTGAGATCTCGGAAAAAGATAACAAAAAGCATTTCCAAAATTGCAGGAATCTGGTGGGAAGAAATTGGGGCTGTAACCCAAAAATTCTGAGCTGGATGTACAGGGTTATTCATTATAAATTACCCACCCCCTGTCATCGTTATTATTGCTTTTAGAAAAAAAAGTCTCATATAAAAGCTGTTTGGTTACAGCTGAATTTTCTTAATAATCTATCAAAAGTTCAGTAGCGTACAAATTCAAGGGGATTCAAAAAATAATATTTTTTTTCATTCCATTCCATTACAGAGGCATTGAGAACATGTCCAACGGCAGCCATAGAAGTGATTCTCCACCTCACATCACTACATGGTGGTGCAAAGTGTGGTAAAAACTAGTAAAGAGGGAATCATTAAAAAACAACCTCCTTTCTTCTTAGAAATCAGAAGACCTGGGACATACTACAAATGCCTAGGTAAAAGTCAAGCTGCACTAAGAGTTTTAACATGAATCCTAACGGGACATTGCTGGCTGAATGGGCATCTGAAAAAGCTCAACATAGTGTAGGAATTATAGATTATGTGGCATGGAAGAACAAACCTCCGGGAAAGAGGACTAAAGAAGCTACTAGTCGCTGAGACTTTCATCGTGAACTGAATAGAAGTAAGAGGGCACAATAGAGTGAATGTCACCCCAATATTTATTATACATTCATACATACATTTCCAAAAACCTAGCGAGACTATTAAAATCAAATTACCTCCCATTGCGAACATCTTCACTGGTGAATTATATGCAATTTACCAAGTTAAAAAGAACTTCTCCAGCTACAAGAGCCTCAGAAATCTGTTAAATTCATGTCGGTAACCTCTTAAGCTGGAATTCCCGGGAACGAACAGGCAGACACAGAAGCAGGGGAATCAATCCAGGACCTCAATTCTCTAACAGTCTCAAAGGTTTCTGTTTTGAATGCAAAAAACTTCGTGAAACATTCAGTCTATAAATACTGGCAAGACCGTTGGACTGAATCAAACTCTAAGCTCCGCAGAATAAAGAAATACGTGAGCCATAATCATTCCCGATGAAAAGAGCAGAGCAAATGATCTTATCGCGCATCAGAATTGGACATACAAGATTCTGTCATGACTATCTTATGTCCCATTCCCCGGCCGCACCAGTGTGCCACAGCTGCAATCAGCCTCTGACAGTAAGCCACGTACTATTGGAATGTGAAAAGTTCCGGCTTGGAACTTGGTGAAAATTGCGATGTGCCTCAGTTAATGGACTTTTTGAAATCCATTCAAATATTAAATAAAATTTGACGATCTACTTTTATAGTTTTATATTACAGTAAATTCAGAAATAATGTAATTTTATTTAGGTAAATATTATGTTTCGCTCACTTCTGTAACTAATGTTAATCTGTTGTAAATTCATGTTGAGCGCTAATAATCCTAGGGATGCGCATTATATAATATATACTTATATAATACAAAAATAAATCGTTATCAATAAAAGACGTGCACTCCACTAGATCTCCTTCCTAAAGGAATGTTATTAAACATACTATTTCTTTATTTACAATAATCTTTATCAAATCTATAGTCTACTGTTAAAGGAGTTCGAGAAAATTTGAAAACAATTTTTTGCAGTCTTAAACTTCAAAATATTTTCATTGTTAGTTTAGTTATCGAATTTTTTGGAAGTATCAGTAAAAATATCATAATTCTTGATAGCTGCAGCTGGAATGTTACACGTTACAAATAAAATAAATTCAAAACAAGAACATTCTTATTACCTATAACAAATCAAACAATAATTTACTTTTATATTTCTTCTAAATGTCGTTTTTCTGTTGGCGACAGTATAGCTAGATTTTAATTAAAAGTAACTGTTAAAATAACAATTTCACGACTGGCTTTTAATCTAATATAAACTCATTTTTAAATGAAGTGTTAAAATGTACAGCTAGACGTAATTTTTCTTCTCGAAAAACATATTTTAATATGTCGAGTTAAAGCAATTTACGTCGACGAATCCAACGATCGAATTAAGCGTATATTCTACGACCGTAGCGACGCATTTATTCAAATTTATCTAATTTAGTCTGTAGTTGTGCCAATTTATCAAACAGTTAAAGTTTTATGTGTCCCAAATTGCCGCATCCGTTGTTAAATCGGCCATACCAACCGCTTATTTTTTTCAACAATACGCGACGTACGCTGACAAATATTAGACATTGATCTGTCTACCTACTGTGTTAGAAAATAAGATTTTGTGCCAAAATGTCTTTTTCAAAGAATCTAATTTGAAGATTTTAACAAAATGCAACAAGAAACGTGTAATATCTTTAATTTATATCCTAACTGAATTCCCGTAACAACTGCTACTGTCAGTAAAGTAGTGAGAAAGTTTAAAGAAACTGATTCGGTGAAATGTTTAATTAAATCAGAACCCAGAAAAATTGCAGCATCTGAAAAACTATATCCAAGGAACTTGATATTTCAAGAGTTGTCAGATAATGATTTCGATATATTTTGCAAATTTACCTAATGATGGAAAAATGTTACAATCAAAGCGTCAATTTTTTTAAGTAATGTTATGTTTTACGATTAGCCTTTTATTTATTAATGAAAACGTAAATACTGGTCATGTAACGATCTTGTTGGATGCGTGAATCCCACATCACATATCTACAAAAACTGAATGTACCTATGGGATAATGGAATAATAGGCGACAAAATAATTGGCCACAATAAAACCGTTCCTGGAACGTGCACTTCACTGGATTCCATTCCTAGTAGACTATCATATCGTTAGAATGACATGAAATAAAATATTTTTCCTACAACCACTATGTAAAACACGCTTTTCTACACAAATTTTTATACGCAAAGCAGGTCTTTTCTTAATTATTTCGATAACCGTTGGAAAAGTGATGCGAAAAGTACACTTTTCCGCACCGAAATGTCAAACAAAGCTACCTATGACCTGTCAACTTTTTTTGACAATTCAATCTAATATAGTGAATCTCTTATTGATGTACAATTTTTAAATTTAAACCAAAAGTAAATAAACTATTTATTTCAATTTATTAATTATAGAAACAATTTTAGGAATTATGAATTAGATTAAAATAAAAATTTCTTTTGAGTTGTCCAATTCGGACATAGAAAATACTCCTCCAGATATTATCGAAAGGGCTCGAGCTGCAACCGAAAATTTGTTACCTGAGGTTTCAATACAAAATGGTTCAAATTTTACAATTAACTATAAAATCAACTGAATTTGCTATTTATTTTCATATTGAAAGTTCTTTAGGTTCAAAGTTTAAATAAAATAACTATATAAATCACTGTCTTTCTTTCATTAATAAACGTGGTTGTAGAAAAAATATTGTGTACAACTTGTACGCAAATAACTTTTCCCACTCGCTAGATTTGCGCACAAACTTCTGCGCTCGTGGGAACAGTGACGCTTTGCGCACTAGTTGTACAAACTACTATTATTTCACATTTTACCAGAGAGATCTACTGTGAATGGACCTCAATAAAATTCGACTACAAAGTTTTGCAGTCTTAAACTTCAAAATATTATTGATTGTCTAGTTGTCAAATTTTTTCGTTGTGTCAGATAGGGACCAAAAATTGTTTATAAACTAATTCATCTTAAAGCTGGAACGTTACCGAAACGTCGTAATAAAAAAATATGAAAGCATAATATCCCCAAGAAATAAGAAAAAAGAGTAAACTTAAATGGTCCGGCGTATTTAGGTTTATTGGAAAAAATATTATCCAATTCCAAATAAGTATTTTCAATTACATTTTAATGTAGAAATTTCATTATTCGAAACTTTTAGAGAATAACAATATCCCAAAGGACAATATTTGTCTACAACAAGGTGGTGAGGCAATACCTAAATAATGTATGACCCAAAAGAGGGATTGGAAGACCCACGGGAACAATATTAGACTATTTCCCGTGGGGTCACTTAAAAACATAGTTTATAAAATAAAACCTGCCAATAATCAGGAATTAAAAAATGGGATTACCATATAAAATATAAGAAGAATTGATCATTCAGGGATGCTGCAAAATGTATTGCAAACTTTTAAAAATCGCATGGCTTGTTGTATTGAAGTAAATGGACAACATTTTGAGCTTCTGATGTGATCGCATTTACTGTATGTTTTCTAAGGGTGCGTTGTATCAAACACATAAACCCTGTTTAATGATAACATACCTGATGTTTAGTTCAACACATTTCAAATTCAATTTTCAAATTAAATTTCCAGATAAAATCAAATATTATTCAACATAATCACAAATTTGAAAAAACTTACTTTTTATCCGTCTTCAGAAAGGTGTCAAACTCCACTGACATTTTGCAACACAAAGCCTTTCTGCTGTGAGAAGAAGAACAATTCGTGTTGATCATATGACCGTCTGTAAATAAAAAAAAAATCATTAATTATTCGGTTGGTCTCATCATCCAACCGGATATGCGTATTTGTACAGATCCGGCATTAATTCACTCTCTAAGTTTTTCCCAAATAAGTTTCTGGAGAAATTAATGTAACAACTCTGGTGATGAATGTGACATAAAACCTAAAACCTTGCACTTTCTGAATCGTCTTGCTTTTAAAAGAAGAAAAGAATAGAAGAAAAGCCACACAAATTCAAGAACCTAATAGTGTTAATCTGTACTTTCAAATTGCGGTAAATTTTGCTCGTTTTTAATGACACAAGAGGTTTATATTTTTTTCTACGAGCGGGCAGAAAATTGAATTTTCCTCACACATTTCAGTGTGGAAAATTAATTTTCCCGCACCGAGTGGAAATAATTTTACACCTCAATATATAAAATTAATAATAAGCCGGTATATTATGGTGGTTGCGAAATGCTTTAGTTACCATCTGTAACTATCCAGCTATTTACTTTCATTTTTGTTTGTTTATTGTCAGGAAACTGTCAGTGCATTTCTAAAATATTTTGCTCGTGAATAATAATGAATATTTCTAAATAAACTATAAGCACTTATAATCAGATAAAAATATCTCAACTTTTGATTAGTTCTGTTGACTTTCCTCACGCTCGTAGAAAAACTATTGTACCTAACACTTGCAGAAAATGTTTTTCCACACTCGGCTGCTTCACCGAACTCCGCTATGCGTCGGTGAACGGCAGTCGTGCGGAAAAATTCATTTTCCGCACTTGTTAGGTAAATAGCTATAACGGGTAAATTTGGGTGGTTTAATGAGAAAAATAAACTGTCAACTAGTGTTTTTAGGATGACAGTTTTTCGAGTCAAATTGTCACCGCCTTGCATTTTCGAAAATAGAGGATTATACTCGATACGTCCACTTTCTTTTCCATTATTTTCAATTTCGGATACGAAATAAATGATTTTACAGCAAGTAAGTAAGTAAGTTGCTTCTCCTCCGCGCCAAGCTTATTCAAACGGCAATATGTGACATTATTTTCGTCGTACAATCTGGTCATTGAAAACAATTCAAATTTATCCAGAGCTGATGCTCTCGATTTTCCTTTATCGGATTTTCCATGTAGGATTTTCCGTGTACAATATTGAATTGTTTATAGTATTTACTTTGTATCATTTTAGCGGTGGTGTACCAAATTGTTTTAACTACCGCTTCTTTGTAGTCTTCTCCGACACATTTTCGCATATTAAAAGCCCATACTTTAAATATTAGATTTAACTTCTTGATGGAAGTATCTGGCTCAAAGTTATAATCCTTTAACATCGTTAAAAGTAGAAAATTGACGAAAGACACTGTATTAGCAGGCACACAGGTATTATGACTCATCTCATTGTAAACATTGTAGAATCGACTCATTGTCAAAATTTTTATTTCGGTTACTGACACCACGATAATTAGTCAAAAAATGAATAAGTGAAAAAGCCCACTAGTGCACTTATCAATGTAAAGTGCATTTTCCACGTTGTGTCAAATCGCAGCGACTTGTTGCTGGGACAAATCGCTGCGAGAAAAAAAAATTACAATCAGCATATCGATAGTTTGTTGCTGCGACTCATCCAGGCATAGGGAAAACGTAACGTGTTACCAACTTGATTGACAGTGACAGCAATGTCAGAGCGGAGCAGCCAATAGAAATTTTGGGTTGGTGCGACAAAATCCACCAGAAAATTTACCAAGTCGCAGCGACTTCTCGCTCGAAAATAGAGCAAGTTCTAATTCATGCGACCGACGAAAAAAAACGTCAAGCTGCATGCAACTTCTTTGAGTGCAGCGTGAACTCGCACCGTGGAAAATGGATTTAAAAGTTTCAGGTAACTTTTGCCGTTATCAAAGTGACAATTGCACTGTGTTTTGGTTTTTATATATAAATTAAATTGTCAACAACAAACAAACTTTTAGTCTTTTCTAGAAATTAACACCAGTAAAATGTTTTCGATCCTTAAAGGAGTCTCTTCACAGCTGTTCCAACGCGAATGTTTCTACTGGCGCGTTCTAAGTATAATTCGAATAATCTTCCAGCACTAAGTGGTAGAAGTAGCACCAGAATTTTCTCTCATTAGAGATTGAAAGGTCAAGTAAGTCGATCTAACGACGGGAAATAATCTAAAGCCGAGTTCACGGTTCTCTAACGCGAGCAAATTGGTATAGATAGAAAGCACCTCTCTTCTATTTTTAAAAGGAACTTGAAAGGAATTCTTATTCCATTGTTGGAAAATTACTTTTAGTGATTTAAACTTTTTTTGCCAGGAAAAAGTTTAATAAGAGAAACCTTACATTAGGTTTGTTTCAAATGGTGATAAAACCTTTCTTTGTATCGTTCGCGCAAGTGCTAAATTTGTTTCGCGTTCCAACTGTTCTTATACTAGTCTAAGATCCGAACCTAGGTCGACCTTCACCGAGCTGATAATAGAATGTATTTTATCATGAACTTAGTATATTAGAAAATATATTGAAGATGGGTTGGTTAAAAGAATCCTGGACAGACTATTTTTATTTTATTTAATTTTTATTTTCTGAGAAATGATTTTCAATGAAATATTACAACATCAAAATAATTAGAAAATTTTGCGAAGTAAGTGTGTGTAATTATTAAAATTTATCAATGTTCTTGGTATATTATAGCTGATAACCTACTTATAGATGGGAAACTGACTCGTGGCGCCCCCCTATTTGTAACGGTGACGCCACCTTGAGAGTCCCGTCAGTAGCTCTAACATTATTACACAGTACGCTTACCTCGCAAAATTTTCTAATTACTATGATGTTGCAATATTTCATTAAGAATCATTTTTCAAAAAATAATTAAAAATTGTCTGTCCAGGATTTTTTTAGCCATCCCATATTTTCTTATATACTAAATTCATGATAAAATATAATTCATTCTATTATCAGCTCGGTGAAGGTAGACCTAGGTTCAGATCTTCTATTATACTAAGTATAAGTATGCAAATTGTACCTTCAGGAAGGGGTGATAAAGTTCAGGAGTCCATCCCAAATTCGAGTTTGCGCACTATACAATACTTGAAATCATTTCAGAATGGATCATAAGTGCCACTTGGAACATACCTATTGTCCTCATCAAGGTATGGGAAACGATTGTGTCAAAAAATGACGTTTTATGGTTGAGATATTTGGACGAAAAGGTCATGAATGCATCC
Organism: Galerucella pusilla; assembly: GCA_910591695.1. Taxonomy (NCBI): domain Eukaryota; kingdom Metazoa; phylum Arthropoda; class Insecta; order Coleoptera; family Chrysomelidae; genus Galerucella; species Galerucella pusilla. Next base: position 38,229 of record CAJUYI010000567.1, on the reverse strand, counting down.
CAAAAGGTTGAGTAGTACATCTATTGTTTTACTAATTCACCACGCTGGCCAAGCCAATTTTAAGCAATAGTCCACAAAAAATTAAAATGTGAAAATTTTAAATGCAGCCACTAAAATTTATTGAAAATGCCACAATAGTGAGATACTCATGATTTGAGGCTTCTGTCGAAAAAGTATGATATACAACACCTTATCGCTATAACTCTCTGATCCGGGAGGGGTAAACTAAGAGAGTCAGTCCCAACTATATTTATCAATTCTACTGTTTGCTGTCGTTTCGATATGAAATCTAAATGCGGTACTGAATGGCTTACTCTAGACTTCTACACGTGTGTATGTAGTTAATACATTTTTTTATACAGTGGTAATGAAATAGACAGTGATAATGACCTTTAAAAACATAAAAATATGTGTCTGATTACGTCGGAGATGTTTCCGATATCAAGTTTCAATGAATTTTTTTTAGTCTGGAAGTGTTAGTGATATTTATTGCAGAAGCTGTTAAGTAACTACAAAGGGTTGAATATTTTTTGTTTACTATTATTCGGTTATTAAACTCTATTAGGTATCTACTGCCTTTAATAAAAAAAAGTATAAGTGTGAAGCAAGAGAAATATTAATCTCACAGTGTAAAAGATAAACCCCGTAAGATCTATAATTAGTTTCCATACTAATTAGTACATACTTTTGGTTTTTAAGGATTCTATATACAGTGCGTCCATAAAGTAACGCATAAATTCATTATTAGC
>CAJUYI010000567.1:21776-32480 GCA_910591695.1 Galerucella pusilla | reverse complement strand
CTACGGGTTGGCGTTTCATGAAAGAAGGTTATTGTGTCTTTAACCATTGCAATTGTGTTTTTTATTTCTTGTAGCTTGCTAGTATCATTGACCACAATATTTAGTCTGTGGCTGGAGCAATGGAATTTTTTGTTTATAAAAATTTAAAAATTATTCAAATTATTTTTGCTTCCAGGGGGGGAGGGCAGTTGACCCTCCCTGTCCTTCGCTGGCTACTCCCATGTTATCTTCATTTTAAAAAATAATGTAATAACTTTATGTATTATGTTTAAATAAATTATTTTTCCATGTTAATGTACATTTTTTCTACTCATGGTAATTTTGTGATTATTTTTTATTAGAAACTGCAAAAAAATCATTGTATTTTGTATAATACATCGCTAGAATACCTAGGTACATAAAATAACGACACTGGATATATATTTCGCCTCAGAAGAAATGTTCCATTCAAACTAATTGAATAATTTTCAAACAAGTCACGCTTTAAACTTCATTACCTTAGTCGAGATTTCCTCAGTAAATTTCCCTAAGCAACAATTTATCTTAATTCCATTCTAGATCTAAACAGAGATAAAGACGAAGATACAATATATAACAATTCTTTTTTCTCAACAAAATAGTTTTAGGAAATATATTTTACTAGCTGACCTGGCCACGCGTTGCTGTGGCTAACGTTTTGGTCATATTACACTGTTGTAAGCTATTTAAGGGGAACGGTGGGAGAACATCAGGGACTGTATTCTCTACTGAGGAGAGCTCTCCGAGAGAACACATATTTTGTCTTTATTCTGCTTGGCTACTCTGTCACTGCATTGACAAAGACAAAATATCTGTTCTCTCGGGAATCTTCACTCCCTCAGTCAAGAATACAGCTACAGACATGGGCACCACCATGCTTTTTTACATAGATGCCATACTACCAAATAAATTTAACCTATATTTTAGCCTCAGCAACAGGTGATGAGTAGATTCCACGAAGTGAGGGTTTATACAGTTAACTCAATCTCATACAAGGTACTATTATACATAAAACTATTTCTAATTAATTAAAAATATATGAAAATTCGAAACTTTGAGGTGTTGCCAGACTGTAGTTTTTTCTTTAGTATATGGACAATTTTTAATAAAGCCCCCTGTATATTATAAAAAATAATTCACACACGTGTCACTGACTTTAATCCACTTAATTAACCGAACGACCAATAAAAAAACTTGAACGTAAAATAAATTTATGGTAAATAAGAAAATTCTCAAGACTGCAAAAGCACAATGTGTATAGAAAGAAGATCTCTAATCGCTTCATTTCCTGTACTTGTTTCCCCTGGCGGAACGAAAATAAAGCCGATTAGCACAGGCAACGTTACATCTTATGAGTTCGCTTCAAATTATTTACCGAGTAGAAATATTGTACAGTTGAATTTCCAATAATATAGAGGTGATCAATTTTTCGAAAAAACTGAGCAATTATCGACAGTTTCTGAAAACCTTTAAACTCGCCTTTAAAATACCAATTGCGATGGTTGGTTGGTTCAGCAGTTTTAGCAATGGACTTAAAAAACGGAAGAGTCTAGACGAAAATAACTGTAAAGAATCTTTTAATAAGCAGACAAGAGACTTCACAGTGTCTCTAGATTAGGTTAAGGAGACGAATTTCCGGACCAGTTAGTTAAAGAAAGCTCTGAAGGTGATTCCAGGAGTCCGAGAGTCCAGGAGCCTGTTCCGGGGAATGTATGTATGTATTTTGGGATGACATTCACTGAGACCTAAAAGATCTATTGTGCCCCCTTCTACTCAGTTTCCGAGCAGTTTCTGAGGAGAGTCTCAGAAACTAGTAGTTCCTTTAGTCCGATTTCCCGGAGGAATTTTAGGATGTCTGCAGGTTTCAACTTAGGTAAATGTTCCTCTTCAATCCAGTAATCTCCCAGGTGCTGTGCTCTAGGATTCTGAAGTGCTGTGCAGTTGGAAAGTATGTGGATGGAGGTTTCTTCTTCCATTCCACAAAATCTGCATTCTTCTGCCGCCACTATTTTGAGCTTTTTCAGGTGCCCATTCAGGCAACAATGTCCCGTTAGGATCCCTGTTAAAACTCTTAGCGCAGTTTTCTTTTGGCTTATGCATTCATTTGATCTAAACAGGTTGTAGTCACCCAGAAGAGTCTTTGATTGTATGAGCCCTACTAGATCTTTCCAATGGTCAGATCTTCTCTTTTTCTCGGCTTTTCCTATCTCTTCCAATATTACATTGGGGCTGATTCCGCAAAAGGGTTCAGGCCCCCAAAAAGGTATTTCAGTCCCCCACTTTGCTAGTTCATCTGCTATTTCATTTCCTTCTATTCCAGTGTGTCCTGGAATCCATAGTAATTCTCGCCTAGTACATTGAGTTTGTCTCAACATTTTGGAACTGATTACACAAGAGCTCAGTGCTTTAATGGCTGCTTGACTGAACTGACATTATGATAATCCTTTGTCTTCTGTATCCTTTATCAATATTGAGCTGGGCGCACTTTCTTATGGCGTGGATTTCCGCTTGAAAGATACTTAGGGTTTTTCCCAAGCTTTCAGAGTGTTTGGTTCCTGGTCCGAACACTCCTATCCCAGTTCCTTCTATTGCTTTTGAGCCGTCTGTGTACCATTGAATGGCATTCTTTCCAAGTCTGGTAATGGTATTTGGATCCCATTCTCTCTTGTTGTTCAATTCCGTAACGAATTTCTTTGAAAAGTTATACTTTTTCATCATACCGTTCATCGTTGTCTGATTTCTAAGAAGTGAGGAGGTGGTTTTTTTTAAATGATTCCCTCTCTACATAGTCTGTTTCTTGTTCTTTCTGCAAAGCTTTCCACCACCATATGTAGAGGGGTGAGATTGAGAATCACTTCCATGGCTGCATTGACTGCCGTTGGCCATGTTCTCATTGCTCCTGTAATGCTTATACAGGCTAGTCTTTGAATTTTGAAGAGATTTTCTCTCGACGTCAATAGGCTAGTTCTACTACTCCACGCAATGGGTCCGTAAGTGATGATTGGTCTCACTATGGCATCTGTTCCGGGGAAACACAAAGGATTGCTCAAGAACTGGCTACTTAAAAAAACAAATTCAAACGAATTTGGAAATTGCTTCATTTCTGTTCACTTGTAATCTTTGAAGACCAAAAAAAAAATTGTATGTTATTTCCTGGACTATCGGTATGTGCAGGTGCATTTCTTGCTTCAGTTAAGCCGTTAATTCAACTGCAGTGTATCTGGAAACTTTTTCACATTGGAAAAGTTATATACAGACTAATCGAATAAATTTATCAATGCGAGGAATTCACGTTTCGTATTTTTTATTGTCATTTTTAAAAGTTCGATTGGGTGTGGTCTACGTTGTCTTTCACGTCTACAATCTAAGGTCTGAATAACAGCAATAAATAATAAGAGTGTAATTAAAATCAAACACGATTTGCAAATTAAAAATAGACGCTAAAATAAATAATATATGTTTTTAATAACAAAGCAAACAAAATTGAATATATATAAAACCATAATAAGGCCAATAATGACGTATTCAGCAGAAACAATGACGTTAACAAAGAAGGAGGAGGAAAAACTAAGAATAACTGAAAGGAAAATCATAAGAACAATATTGGAAGCTGTAAAAATAAATTCAAGAAAACATATTTGTATTCTGTGTAAATATAATTTATTAAATCGCAGAGCGCTTTCGGCTGTTAAGCCATCTTCAGTGCTTACTCGTCAGGTAATTTGTACAAGAAACTTTGACAACACATTGACGTCATAAATTAAAATAACATTGAACTTAAAAAGATCCCCTGTTAAGGGTTTGTTGAAACTAGATGTTAAACATTATAAAATTTTGTTAAAAATTATTTTAGACAACACGTGTTCGTCTAACGGATGTTGAAGTGAAAAATAAATGAAAATAAATATATAGAATTAGAACGAATGGTGAAATTTTGGATTTAATGAAAGGCGAAGACATTGTAAAAAGAATAAAAGTACAACGAGTTGAAGTATGGAGAGAAGGAGTAAAATCAGTAACCAATAGTATTCTGCAGTGGAATCCAGGAGGAAGGAGCAGACCCAGGTAAAAGTGGCAAAATGAGGTAGAGGCGGAACTTAATAGAGCAGGAGTAACAGACTGGAAAGAGAAAACAAGAAATAGGAAATTATGGAGAGAAATAAGTGAAAGAATTTGAATGTACAACGGGGACTGATTCACCCCAAACAAGCGAATCTAGAAAGCATATACGGCGTAACTCTATACATGGGGTGTCAAGCCATATTATTATTATTATTATTATATGTTATTAAATAGGTAGTTGAAACTAGAAAAAAATACTAAATCTTATTTATTGAGATTTAAAGAAATAGTACACTTCTCCAAAAAATTAATGCACCACGTTAAATTTATAAAATATTTTGTAATCCTTTTCAAGAATCCCCATTATAAATAAATTTTTGTGAGCTACTGGTATAAACTGTTTCTGATAGTGCTTAAATTAGTTGATTTTTTTTAAAATTTTTTTTTTTGAAAAAATACCTCTCGCTACTCTAACAATTCTCTAACAATAGTTATAATTTTAATATGGTTCGCAAATTCATTCAGTGGATATAAAACAATTAATTTTTGTTATCAAATAGAAAATGGTCGGTATCTGTCCTCCAACAGATGAGGCTGAAACTGGCAGCCGGACACGATCGTCGTTACCTTTTTAATTAGGGAACTGCAAGAAGGAAAATGATTTTCCATCCAAAATGTTCTATTTCCTACATGCATCATGGAAATTTGATAAAATTTTCTTTCAGTTCTCTAGTAATCAAAACAATCTTCTAGTTTTATCGGCTAGTAAAGCCTCTATCATATACACTGTTAAAAAATAACGAAATATTAAATTTTACAAAAAATGTTGACTCTATACGCATACTAGAAATTGTATCAAATTTTTTCCGAGTACCTAGTCCACTGACCAAAAAAAACATTCAGGATTTATAGGTATTGCATTACTATGGCCGATAGCGACCATCTACACTGTTAAAATCGGCGGGTGTAATTTGGGCGCTAACCATCCTTCTTTACCTGTCTGACCAAGAAGGGTAGATAATCCGACATGTATTTTGGGCGCTAAGAAGTGAAGGTAGGTCAAGTCATAAAATAACTCTTACCTTAATAATTTAACCACCAATATTTGTAAAAACCCAATAGTTTTCTATTTCTTATTTTCTGATATTTTTATACATAGTTACACTTTGATCAAACGGGTTTGGGCCTGGGTTTTCTTGTTTTTTTTTTTAGTTTTCTATTTCTTATTTCAGTCGGTTAGCGCCCAAAATACACATAGGATTAAAATGACCCTTCGGTCTTAGCGCCCAGCTCGTTAAAATGTGTGAAAATTTATATATTTTTTTCAGCAGTGTAGATGGAAGCGGCTTCAGCAACCGTAAATCCTGTAATATATGCACATATATACAGATGGTTCAAAAATGAAAGAAAGCTCAGGATATGGAGTTTACTCGAGAGCACTAGGCATAAGGATTAAGTGGAGAATGGGAAACAATACCAGCGTGGTTCAAACAGAACTGGCTGGTATCTCAATTTCCACAAAAGAACTAACCAGAAGAGGAATTTCTGGCAAAAACATAACAATCTGCACTGATAGTAGACAAGCCCTATTAGCCTTGAACAGACAACGTGTTGTATCGGGGTTAGTACTAGAGTGCCACCAAGATTTAGCTAAAGTCTCGGCAGATAACAATATTATCCTGAGGTGGGTTAAAGGGCACGACAGGAGTGAAGGCAATCGCATTGCCGATTCTTCAGCCAGGGAACCCGCAGGACTAAAAATTTTAGAACCCAGCGACACCTACGGCCTAACGACTTCGACAATTGCGGAACTAGCCAAACGTTACACCCATGCTCAATCCCTTAAGAGATGGGATGGAATCAAAGGATGCAGTCTTGCCAGGATCACCCTGGGCGACCCTGGAAAGCTGGCGCCGAAGAAATATTTGGCGATGACCAGGAAAAACCTACGTTCAACATTAGGATTTCTGACTGGCCACTGTCAGCTAAGGAAACAACTCCATACTATGGGGCTAGTGGACACACCTCTATGCAAGATGTGTGAACAGGAAGATGAAACTGTCAGGCATGTCTTATGCGAGTGTCCGGAGTTATCATTAATAAGAGAGTGTGTGTTCGGTGAGTCTTGGCCTACACCTGCCGATATAAGGAAGATGTCCCCTAGTGACCTGTCCACATTCCTGGGAAGGACAGGGTGGACGGTGACCTAGGAGGACAACTCCTCGGGAGGATGTACAATGGGTCACATGGCTGTGAGCCTACACTCACCCTCCCTACTCTACAGATACAGAACCGTAAATCCTGGGAATTTGTTTTGGTTATTGAGTACTCAAAAAAATGTACCAAATTTCTATTATGCGTATAGGAAATAGAACATTTTTGATGGAAAAAAATTGTTGTTTCCCTAGTTCCAAAGGTAACGACGAAAGCCGTATTTTGAATAATAGGTGTATAGTTATACTTTGGCCTTGTAGGACTTGCGAATCATATAAAAAGCTTGAAGTAAGAAAAATATTAACAGTAATCACTTTATATTGTGGAAATAACAGAAATCATTGGGTTTCCAGTTAAACAGGTATTTATACATAACAAGTTTACCGACAAAGCAAACCCTCAACGAATGTAAGATTAATTGCAACATATTTCTTTAATTAGATAGATTTAGTTATATTGTTTAATTACAAGCGACATACTATAGATGTCAATATTTTCAACCAGTTTATAAAGACATCAAAATTATTGACAGTAATTGAAACAGCTTATACAAACGATATGAATTTAAACATTATAAATATAAAAAAATAAGCTTACTCGTTTTCATCTGGAACTCCATATCATCAGTGTCTGTGAAGAACCACGTCTGAAACAAAACAAAATATTCAATTCTTCGGAAATATGAATATAAAGCATAGTTTAAAAAAAAAAGTAGAAATTGATGTCAAAGATAATAGTTAAATACACAGTTCCGGCGCCGAACCGAACAATCCGTAATAAAAAATATTCTTTAATAGAAATATCCGGCGGCGTTCACATTTATCCGTTGCCTAACAGTTTCCACCAAGCAGTCAGGCTTCGACCCGCTTCTGTGACGGAACGGTACCGGTTCGGCGTCGGAACTGTGGCGTGACTAATGTGTTTGAATCGACCTTAACGCCTTGCAAAGTGACCGTTCACTTAGAAGAAACAACAACTTCTCGAGATATATGCCCCGAAAGACATTGAATTTCCCTTTTAAGTTAAACGGGGAATAGTTCCTCTCGTATTTTTCGGACATATAATGAAATGTACTATATTTCGGACCGGTTTGAAAACAATTATTTACAAAGGTCAACGTACTTTTTAGCGTAATTACCTATAACGTTCATGTAGGTAGTTGACAAATAAATAAAAATAATGTTTTAGATGGAACGTACAATTCTGGTGTATTTAACGTACCAATTTACAAGATCCTTCTAATTTATTCGGTAGAGCAGCATTGGCGTATCGTAAAAAAACATAAAAATGGTATGTAAACATAGATGATCGTGGGAAATACACATATGACACATATTAAATCACTACCAGGAATTATTTTGATGTTTTATAATAACATAGGCGGTCATTACATGTTCAGCTAACTTTTTCAACAATCAGGAGCTCTATCATAGGCGTGACATGTATAAGAGTATTAGAAAAAGTTATAAGTAGGTAACTAAATATCAAGACACACTGCTCTTCGCACATATAAAGTGCATATGAAGAACTTCCTTTGTAAAAAGTTTCAGTTCTTACAATTGAAAAATGACAAAATATGAATTTTCAAAAATTGACTGATTTTTTTGGAATTTACTCGGTTCTCCTTCGTATTTTAATTACCTACGATTTATCTACACACCATTTAGATTACTTCAGTATTTTTTACGTTATATAAAAAAACTAAAAAAGTAGGTTTTTCTGTTTCAAATGTTTTCAACATTTTTAAAAAGATTTGCGTGTCCAAAACATATCAAATATCAAAATTATACTACGTAATGTCTTGTATATGATGACACCATCCATTTTACTAGGATTTTTGTAAAAAATTACTATACTTGCATGCTCCATTGCTTGGTCCATTCTGTCAAAAGTCATGCCAACAGAATATATTCGAAAATGAAATGTATAAAGAGGAAAGTGGACTGAAGAAGACCTAATTAAAGCTGCAGAAGCAGTCAGAAATAGGAGCGTGTCAGCACTTTTAACTACATTCCTTCTCCAACAATTCGAAGACTCTTCAAAAATAATAACTTCAATAAAAGAACTCTAGAGCCACCCGAGGAGCCACCCTCTGTTTTGGGTATCCAGAATGATTTAAAATCAAAGTTTCGTATAAAAAAACTACAAAAATTCAGCTTTGCACTAACTGGTGAATGTATCAGAGCAAATACCCAATGTTTTTGTAGTTCTTGAAAGTGATAATTGTCCTTTAAGAACATCTGCACTACACTAATTAAGAATTTTTAGAAAATAAAAAAAAAGTGCACGTCTATGGTAGCTTCTTTTTAAAACTCCATATGTTTATTATTTCTAGAAATCACACGTACCGAACCTACTCTACAAGACTTGAGACTCTGAACCTTTTATACATTTTTTGGTAGCGGCAAGTGATGAAAAACACAAGAACGACAGAAACATCAACGTCTGTTTTTACTCAAGGGTCTTACTCTCAAAACCCAGTAACGAGCAGACACTTGAAAAAAAAATTAAAATGTACTTGTTACAGTTACGTTTTTATACACCCTAATGGGTTTCAATTTATGACCTGAATCTTTGGAACGTTACTTAGCGTATTAAGAGAGTTTTTCATTCAATATACATATTTCAAATTTACGTCATTGACTGAGTTATGAATGAATTATGAAGTTTATTATTGGCATAATTATATTATATTGTTATGGTATAGTACATTCAATAGCCTTCTTGGTGTGCGTCATCGCTTGTGACGTATATCCAGGCTTTGGGTATGTAGTTTATTCTATTTGCTATTTTGACAGATAGCTAACCTTCAATTTGATAAATAAAAACATCAGGATCGTATTCAGCCAAATTAGAAAAGGCTATGAAACTAATAATTACCAGCTTCTTTTTCTAACTGAAAATACTGAAGTTTTTCCTTATATGATGCCTCTTGTCTCTATATTTCTTCTATATTCATCCCTTGATGTTTTAGGTCTTCTTTTTTTTGTATTTACCTATTTGCTTCCCAAACTTTCTTAATTGGTCTTGATTCTTCTATCCTTTGTTAATGACCCCACCAACTCTATTGTCTTTATTCAATGAACTCTAAATGACATTATTCCAAGATCCTGTCCAGTTTCCACATTGGCCATCTTATCCATCTTCATGACACCTTTTAAACGCCTCAGATAGTTCATGTCTACAGCTTGCAATGCACTTTTTTGTTATTTTTAAGTGGCCATTTTTCACAGCCGTGTGTCAAATTTATTGGTATATTTACCGTGAAAATCTTATGTATTGAAAATATTTCAGTATATGAATTGTAGATTAGGGATGGTTTTGCTGTATAGGGTATAATAATCAATACCATATTAAATATAGAGAATGCACAACATTTTTTTATGACATTTAATCATTCTAACTATTTTTAACAGTGTAGATGGCGGCGGTTTCAGCAGTTGTTGACACTGAATGTTAGTTTTGATTATTAGAGTACCCAAAAAAGTTTCAGTTCCATTCACATCAAGCCTAACGTAGTGAGCTGCTAACGTAGCTGACCTCTTTTAGAAGAATGTCCTTTCCTAATCTACGTATTTTATATTATTGTTCAGACACTCCCAATTATTATTTCACTATTATGTTTTTCCCAAAGTACAATCCATACATTCCATCGATCAAATTTCTCTTTTTTTGACATACAAGAAAAACTTCTTTTTGTTTTCCAATTCCTCATTTTATTTCAGTCCCACAGCACTCCTGTCCATCTCGTCAATTTTGTTTAATCTAAATATTAAAGTCAATTCGCCAGAGCTACACACACTCCACGTCAACTTGTCATAAATAAATAGAAACATTCTCATGATATATTGTTGTTTATTGCGAAAAATTCTATGAGAAATTTTTTTTTTCGATTTTAGGATCAACATCAGATATATTTATATATCACAACACAAATAGACAATATTCATAAAGTAAAGTTTACCAATAAGCTATCTACAGTTTAGTCATCATAATTTTTTCAAGACGTTGATAAATACCATGAGAAATCGATAAAATAAATAAAATAAAGTAATCTTACAAGGATAAATAATAACTCAAAGTGTAACGTCCTGTAATTTTTACATCTTAAGTCAACTTAGAGTCTAGATAATGCCAATTGTATAAATACGCTTGATATTGTTGGAAATATTAAAATAAATAGATGTCTCATAAACAGGATGTCATTAAAAATATCATCTGCTTGTTCCTTGTGGTGCATTCATTATACTTTTTATTAATTTTTTCATTTTTTGGGATATCAAACAAAAAAATTAACAAAAAGATTAAGAATATCATTTGAAGTTCTTTTTATATATAGTACTAGATTGTTTTTGAACCTTTTGTAACATGACTTACAGCACTCTCAAACAATTTCACAACATCGTTTAT
>CAJUYI010000567.1:0-11776 GCA_910591695.1 Galerucella pusilla | reverse complement strand
GAAATAAAGTCGGGATAGTGCACTGCAGTAATCGCGCACAAATAAGGGCAAGCCTTAACCTTAATAATGTTTCCCTTATTTGAAACATCAAATACGCATGCGTATATGTCACTATAAGGGCAGCACTATTACTGCTCGAACTTATAAAAGTTCCAATAACTCTCTAATAACTCCAAATTTTAAGTCTGTTATAAGGTCGAGCACTATTTATTTAAGGTCATCACAATTACAGCAAGGCAGTAAATTCGTGTTTCCAATAACTCTCTAATATTTACAGAGGTGAATTTTAATTGTTCTCAATTTTTTAACGCTGAAGATAGCGTATAGAAAATAGAGCATTTTTGAGGAAAATAATTGATTCTTCTTTCTTAATTTAAAAGGTATCGAGTAGCATTTCTCTACACAATATTATTGAAGCTCCAACTTATGTTAATATAATGTTTATTGAATGGTAAATAAGAGCGTAATAAACCTATCGTAATGTAAACGAAGAAATTGCCCTCATCATCAAAGTTCTCATGCTTATTTATAAGCGGTGGTTTCCTATCCCTTCATTTCCCACGCCATACCGGGGACACCCATGACCACCAATTACTGTAACAAATGAATAAATTCGATCTAGTTAGACGATTTCCCACCCACCACCTTCCCTCGCATTACTACTCCCTTCACTACATACACGTGATTTCTAATGTAAATCTACATGACTTCCTGTTTATTGTACATGACCTACGTACGTAAGTGGGAAAGGGGTTAGTTTATCAGGACCGGATTGTGAGCACTCCACTCCCGCACTGATTTGAGTACGATGCCAAACGCAAAGTACATATATATAAGGTTTGCTCTCACAAGCATCACAGACAGTCTTTGACAATCCGGATTCGGCGCAAAGACCATAAATCGTTCTCACAAATATTTCTGTTTGGTTTGATTCGAGGCTGACCGAAATTTGTACACTAAAATACCATATTTGACAAATAATACCAAAATTACCGTCTTAAAATACCAAAAGTTATCAGAAAATACCAACATAACCTAAAACACGCGAGTCGACACGGTTAAACACATAGATTCAAAAGTTTTGCATCACCTTCTTCGGATGCGAAGGAATTTTTTTGCGCTAACAATTTTTTGTTGGCTTGTTTATCAATGTTTACCATTTCAATATGTTCCATATATTTTGCAATATACAGATGTTTACAGTTTTTTTGTAAGATAACATTTTTAGTGCGATCATTTTAACATTCAAGGCATTTGATTTTTACGATTTTAAGTGCAAACATGAATCGTCAAGTCATAAGTGAGATTGACCGTGCAAGAATAGTGGCTTTAGTTGTAGATGGTTATTCTCAAAGGTTCGTGGCAAACAGAGTTGGCGTGTGGCAAACAGAGTTGGCGTTTGGCAAAGTGATGTGTCTCGTGTATGGAACCGGTATCTCCAGACCAAATCTCTTCCTGATAGACCTAGAAGCGGTAGAAGGCGTGTTACTAATCAGCGGCAGAACCGCTATATCCACTTAATTATCCGAAGAAACCCTACCATGGCAATACCAGCACTCCAAAGAGATATGAGACATGCGTTGGAAGTTCAAGTATCGATCTCGACATTACGAGGATGAATACTTGCGACAGGTGTGAGGTGTCGCCGACCAATAAGAGTACCTAGACTACAACCTGAGCACAGAATTCGCCGACTACAGTGGGCAAGAACACGCGGCCTTGCCTGAAGAATTTTGGAATTCGGTGTTTTTTTCCGACGAGACAAGGATTTGTTTGGTAAAGATAGCCATCGAATACGTGTGTGGCGGGATCCAAAGAGAGTTGCTCATGAGAGTGCTATGTTTTGGGCTGGTATCATGTTAAATCATCGCACAGAATTAATTCATGTGGAGGGAACGATGACTTGTGATAGGTATCTCAGAGAGATTCTACATCCTCACGTGAGACTATGGCGCGCAGCTAATGGCAATTCCTTCGTTTTTATGGACGATAACGCCCGACCTCATCGGACCAGAGCTGTAAATGAGTATCTTGAAACTAAAGGGATCAATCGTTTGAACTGGTCTGCCCTATCTCCTGACATGAATCCCATAGAACATGCTTGGGACATGCTTGCCAGGACAGTGGCAGCACGCAGAAATCCACTCAGGAGTGTACAAGAGCTTGTTCATGCGGCCCAAGAAGAATGGCGAAATATTCCTCAACAGAATATCAATAATTTGGTAAACAGCATGGGCAGGCGACTTCAAGCTTGCATGATTTCTAGAGGTGGAAATACTCTTTATTAAAAGTTCTCATGCAGGTTCTCACTTAACCTTTTCTTTAAAAAGAATTTAATTTGTATTTAATTTATTCAATTTCTAAGAATACTTTTTATGTTTAAAGCAAGTTTATTATTGGATAATAAAAATTTTTGACAAATATACACGTTTTTTTTATTGAAACTAATTATTTGATCAATCTCTGATCCATTTATAATGAACACATTTTTTTTTTCGGAGATTTAGGGTGATGCAAAACTTTTGAATCTATGTGTATATCTCCCTGTTTATATTACATAATTGTAGGAAATTCAAGAGACAAGGCGGGAAAATTTTAAAAAATGAAAAAGCCGAATGCTGCGCCTGAAAATCGTCGATCAGATGATGTGGTTGTGACAAGGGTTGCGACGTTGCAAGATTTTCTAATAATTGTCCCTTTTAATTATCGACGTTACTGCGCACGCGCATATTAAAAAAGTATCCTAAAAACTACACGATTTTACCATAAAATTACTATAAATATACCAATAATACCAAACAAAATACCAATTAATACCAAATATTACCAAATATCACCAAATGTTTCCAGATAATACCAAATTTTTTTTAAAAATACCAAAATATTACAAAAAATACCATCAGCGAATTCCTCCTCGGTTTGATTGGTTTGAAAACTGTCTATTACTTGTCAGAGATTTTCTGTGAGAACAAACCTATTGTCGTCAGAAGCAAACAAGAGCCCTGGGTGGGCTTGTACATGTCGCTGTAGTTGTATTTTTGTAGTAACAATCGATCTTTTAAATCGAAAACCAATTATCGATACCATACGTGTCAACTGTCAAACGATATGTCAACAAAGTGGAATCTGTTTACACATCACATTGACAACACTGTATCATGCAGACATCAGTGCTCTTGTTTGCTTCTGTTGACTTCTGTTGACGATAAAAAGACGATGAAGTTATTTTTAGTTACTTTCCTGCTTATCAGAATAAATATTAATTCACCAACCGTAATTACAATTTATCCTAAACAGCCAGGGCAATTTACAGCTAACGGGTTGGCAAAACTACAAGAAGTTGTCAGATCAACTGGTAAAAATCCCCAGTTTGTTTTGACGTTTATTGAGATTCGATCATGGTCTAATATTTATAAGTTTTTTTGATGATTTTGAATTCATTGTTTCTTCAAGATTAAAAAAACAGTTATTTTCATAACTAATTATTTAGGCAAATCTGCAGTATGTAGTTAATAAAATGCCGAAGCAGCTGAACAATAAATGTCAAGAGATGGTAACATCTTTGTTAAGCTATTTTAAACGAGAATGCCGGATTGAACGGCTTTATTACTTATTATTATTGTTACATATAAATGTAAAGGATTTAATGTTTTTAATGTTTAAATAAATCACAATATTTTGTTTTGCAACTTCTTTTTATTGTAAATAAACTGATTTTATGTCGATCTAACCTAATAATTGTTCACTTTTATCAAAAAGAAGGATAGTGTCCTTAAAAAATCTCCTTTACGTGTCCCATTTTGTATTAAACCTTTGTTTCTAACCTCGTAATTTAATGTTACGAATAATTCGGACACCAGTCTCATCAGAGGCATAATCAAAACCCAAAATAGTTCCCCATACACCAAACATCAAGTGGTTTTCGACACATTCAACCAATGGAACTGACAAAACAAAACTCATTGTCTGCAACAATGAACATAAATTTTAGTCGTACGCTGTACGCGTGTATTACCCGTGGGAAAAGGCCTTTCGCCCTTTTCAGTTGATTATGCCTCACTCGTCCTCCCTACGAATATTATTGGTCATAATACCGCTGGTGACCTACTAGCAAAAGCTACGAATAGAAGTAATATGTTGATCTGTTTTGGCGAGGGTGATTATATCATGTTTTGGGAAATAATGGTAAATGTACAGGGTGTTCAAAATACTTGAATAACATTTAATAGTCGAGAACAATTTTGCGGTAATAAAATTCGAAACTAGACTAAAGGTACCTTTAGACCATAGGATTTTTCCGAGGATTTTGTCGAACTTGAACCTTTCGAAATATTATCGTTTACATTTGTCTTGGAAAACGTCAACTGTCATCCATGTCAATAGAAATTGAAAATGTAAGGTTATGATTTTGTTTTCACAAATTTTGAGTTGTTTGCTTTAGGTCAGATTTAGGTGTGGACATAATTAAAATGTCTTTGAGAAACACAGAAACTGCTGCACTTGCAACTTTAAATCTTTTTTTATTATTACAACTGAAAAATGACAAAAAGAAACAAGTAAATAGAAAGTTTTGATGTAGAAAATGGTTATTACGTCGAAGGGAACGTGGCATTTCGAATTTAGTTTTTATTGAACTTTTGATGGTAGATCCTGAGCTTCAAAAACTTTACACGAATGAGCTCAAAAACTTTTAGAGAAATATTGTCAAAAGTAAATAGCAAAATTCAAAAGAAAAACACTATTCTGAGGGAATGTATCGATTCAAAAACAAGGTATAGTAATGCTGCCCGTATCCTATAAGAGAATGTAGTCAACAGCAAATAATGCACAATGCGCATGATTAATCATAAAAATCAGATAGAAAATCGAACCGAAATAAATACGGTTCTATTTTGCAAAATTCGAATGATAGTCCAGTAAATGAAGGGACAAAGCTCCTGAAAAGTCTCTGAAGACTTAACTTTGGGCTCAATTTTTAGGTCACAGCAGGTGTTTTTAAACGAGAAAAAACTTAACGCTATTGAGTTTACGGAAGGGGAGGGGGAAATGGCCCCCTAAACCCTGGAAAACAGGTTTCTCGCTAATATCTGGCTAAATATGCGAATTAGAGAATTTTTCTTCAGATAAAAAATTAAGATCGTCTTATTATCTACAAAAATAGTACCTGTCATTTTTTTCTAAAATTCGATATTTATCGAGATAATGAGACCTAAAAGTCGCCTCATTTCAGTTCCTGCTCTGCCTGTACGAATTCTGCTGTCTATGCATTAACTTGTAAGCAGGCGGACGAATTGTTCCATAACTCGGCAAAAAATTGACATTTTCCGATGATTCAAAGTTCATCACAATGGGAAGATCCGTAGCTAGTGACTTGCAGCTCGTTCGTACTTGACAAAAATATTTAAAAAAGCGGTCAAAGTTTTTTCCACAAGATTTTGAAACTATTTCATTAATTTTTTCCATATTTAAAAAAAATTGTCTTTGATCCTAATTTTTCTGATAATGGTACCTCAGGAGGTCTTGAATGATCTCAAAATTTTTTTTTTTAATATCTTTTCTTCGCTTTGATCAAAAATTGATTTGTTTATTTACATTTTTCAGCCGTTTTCGGAATTTTGTACAATGTGTGGAACAAGCGCGATTTGAAAATGTATCATCCTATATATTGCTTTTCAATGCACATGCACATCACATGCACATCATTTTGAAGCTTAGAGTGTCTATATAGTTTTCGAAAGTAATTTTTGATTTTTAATAAAATCCAATCCCTTCCCAGGATTCAGGGAAATTGTTCACACTGGTAAAAACCGGACATTTCTTTTCTGAGATCATTCAAGTCCTCCTAAGGCTTCATTATAAAAAAATTAGGATAAAAGACTATTTTTTTCAAATATGAACAAATTAATGGAATAGTCTCAAAATCTTGTGGAAAAAAACTGACCGCTTTTTGGAACTTTAGTTCTTTACGTCAGGTTATGTTTGGAGCGACCAGGGGTCGCGACGCAAAAGATCTGACCGTTACGCGTTACGTTATGTTGCTTCGTTATGTGCCTTGCTTGCGTGCTTGTGCTCTCTCCTTAGTCTCTCTCTCATTTACGAAGCAGCGATTCATATGCTCCGGCCGGGATTCGAACCCGGGCCGCCCACCACTGAACCACCGATGCTATATTAAAATTCTATGCAAAGCTGGTATTCGCAGTGCTGGTGATCTGCTTGAATTTGTTCGGATAAATTTTCACTATTATTTCCATAATTTTTTTGCGCGATTGATCTTTTTTGTTCATTTCGAAGAAATTTAAATTATTTTATTCGGAATTTATTTCAATATGATCGCGCTAAAAATGGTATAAGCATCTCGAACGTTAGGGGTAATTACAACGTTTGCATGTAGATTCCTCTCGTAAAATTGGACAAAATGATATGAGGATTTAGGGGTCTAGCACATTTACTTTTCGAAATACAGGGTGTTGAAATTTTGAAAACTTGAATGTTTTAATTCAATAACTTTAAAATGGATGGATAAATTGATTTGACATTTGGCAGGTTGTTTTTAAATGTAAAAGGGCATATTTTGATAGAAATAGTAGTTAGTGCGTGTGGATATGATGGCCATATCGCACGAGGACGAAGTTTAAGCACGACGCCGTAGGCGGAGTGCTCAATCGTTCAAGTGCGATATGGACAATCCACACGAGTAGAATATCATATTTTTTCTACGACGCACTTAAGAAAAAATCTAGAAAATAAAAAATTTCTATAAACTGTAATATAACTTCAAATTGAAAATTTAACAATTCAATTTTATGTTTCCACTAATTTTTTTTGTGGTAAACGTACAGTTCTTGAATGTCCAATTTGTATAATGCAACGGTTTCCCTTTTTAAATATACGATGCTGATATAAGTAGATGTTGCCAGTCGGACTCCCTCCCTCATGAAGGGTACCGTACCATTATCTATAATAATGAATATTCTGCTAAATATTTCAAACGTCTACCTGTTGTCGTTATTAATATCAAGCAGAATTATCATTTAAAAATAAAATTAACAATAACAAAAAATCTTCATCGAGGGGAATCGAATCCGGGTCTACCGCGTGAGAATCTGGTTTGCTTACTATTCGGCCACCGAGGCACATGCAAATTGTTTATCTATAACGTCAAATGTATTACATAATTTTTGCTTAAAAGGAACCAAAGTTCTTACCGTGTGTCCCGCGACACGTTCTACCTTTTTTTAAATATTTTTGTCAAGTACGAACGAGCTGCAAGTCACATAGAATGATAGCTACGGGTCTTCCCATTGTGATGAACTTTGAATCATCGGAAAATGTCAATTTTTTGTCGAGTTATGGAACAATTCGTACAGGCAGAGCAGCAGCTGAAATGAGGAGACTTTTAGGTCTCATTATCTCGGTAACTATCGAATTTTCGAAAATGACTATTTTTATAGTTAATAAGACGATCTTCATTTTTTATTTGAAGAAAAATTCTCTAATTCGCATATTTAGCCAGATATTAGCGAGAAACCTGTTTTCTAGGGTTTAGGGGGCCATTCCCCCCCTTCCGTAAATTCAATAGCGTTAAGTTTTTTCTAGTTTAAAAACACCTGCCATGCCCTACAAATTGAGCCCAAAGTGAAGCCTTCAGCGACTTTTCAGGAGCTTTCGATATTTTCAGGTGCTCAGTTACTGCACTATGATTTGACAATTGTAAAATCAGACGGACCAAATCAAATTGAAAATCGAACAGTGTGAACGAATACAAAGTACGGTTTCATTCGATTTGTTAAATCCGAATGAAAACATCAAATGAAGAATCCTATGGTCTAAAGGCACCTTATGAGAAGGTGAGAAGGACAAGGAGAAACGAAGACATCATGTGAATATGTAGATATGATTTGTATTTTTTCATGCTCCCCTGTATTTGATTCTTTGTTTCTAATTATAGTTATATACAAGAAAAACGGAAACTTCATAAAAACATTTAACTCGGTAGGTAGTTATTTTTTTTTAATTAATTTTACGTTTTTGGTTGTAGGGAAACTTACAAAAGAATACAACAGACTGCCAATTATGGCAAAAACTCTACCACAGTTAACCGAAAAAACAGGTAAAGTTTATTAATTTTTGGTGATAAATTTTAGGCCCTAATGACTACGTTTTGAGTTTCTCGTGAACGCTGAGGGCACCGAAATGACTGGGTGGTTACCAGATGGGTTTTCAAATGATACGCCGCAAAAGTGTTGTAAAATTGGAAATTTCAGAGTGGAACATAAAACAGACTTTCGAGTTGAAAAATTGTGCATAATATACCGAGAGGTATTGTAAGGGTAATGGTTAATATAGTGGAAAATAGAAAATTCTTTCTCATTACAAAAACTGTTACATTGAAGGATACATTTTCAATATTGAAAAATACATTTACAAACAAAAAATGCTTATTGTTGAGAAAATAAAAACAAAAACGAATATACTTGATTTGAAAATTAATTATTCAGAGGGTTATTTAAAAATCGTAAACTAGTATCAAGAATCATAAAATTTGAATATTTCATAACCACAAAATCATGATGAGGTTGGAAATGGCAGCATTGGCAGTAGTGATGGGATATTCGAGTACAAAGAATCGGAATGTACTCGATTCTCAAGAGTACTCGTTAGTTTTCGAATACTCACAGTGAAGTATTCGAATACTCTCAGTACTCGAATGTATTTTCATGGAAGGCAAAGATAGATTGTAAGGGACAGGGGCGCACTTGATTATTTGAATGAATAACAAAATTTCATTAACATATTCAATCTTATACTCAAGTTACATAAAATACAAATGAAAATAAACTCTAACAAATAAAATATCACTGAAAACGAGATAAAGAGAGAATGTTAGCGAAGGATCACGTGTCATCTATGTGATACGATAGTGACTGAGTAAATTGAAAATTATAACCGAGAAACAAATGAAGAAAAAAATAGGGTGCGAAGATGTGGAATAGATTAATTAAATAAATCTACACCATATTTCGTCCACATTTCATATATAAATAGTGGGAGGAGATAGAAAATTCTTTCTTTGTATTCGAGTACTCAGTTATATTTATTTTTGTTGATATTCGTTTAATTGTGTATGTCCATTTTCTATTAGATTTTAGTAGCATTTCTAGTTAGTTGTATCTATATTTTTCTAATTACTTTTTACACTGACATCTGACATAACTAGTGACAGATAACAGAAATGAAATGGTGACATGCCAAGAGTTCCTAGAATTATTGGCCACCGATATGTTGAGTATTCAGCTAACAAGTCATTTTAAATTTCAAGATTTACGCTTCGGGGGTGTATTCATAATTTTAATTGAACAATATATATGTTCGCAATAATGAAAAACATGCAAAAATCTTTTTATGTTTTGAGGGTAGACCTTAACTGTCATTCTTG
Organism: Galerucella pusilla; assembly: GCA_910591695.1. Lineage (NCBI taxonomy): Eukaryota > Metazoa > Arthropoda > Insecta > Coleoptera > Chrysomelidae > Galerucella > Galerucella pusilla. Next base: position 2,340 of record CAJUYI010000567.1, on the reverse strand, counting down.
TTAGAAAAAAACCCTTTTTGTTGGCCACACTGACCTTAGACTGAACTCCTCTATTAGGGAACTGCAAGTAGCAATTATTTTCTGCTAAAATGTTGCTCTGACAATTAAAACAAAAATTCGGCATCAAGGGCTGCGCCATCTACACTGTCGAAGAGATGACAAAATAAATTTTCACACAAAAAAGGTTGAAGGTTTTAGACGCATCATAGAAAATTGATTAAACTTTAATAACCATAACCAACATTCAGTATCAACGTCTGCTAAAGTCGCAGTCATCTACACTGTGAAAAAAATAACAACATATTTTGTGAAACTTTGTTATTTAATTATTTTTTCAACAGTGTAGATGGCAGCTGCTTTAGCGGCCGCTTATGCTGAATGTTTGTTTTGGTTATTACAGTAATAAAGAAAAGTTTTATCAACTTTCCATGATGCGTGTAGAATCTACAAAGTTTTTTGTGAAATTTTCTATTTTTTCAACAGTGTAGATGGTAAGTTTACGATGCAACCTTTAAGTTGTCCATCCCGTTTTATTGATAATAATGAAGCGTCTATAATAGAGTCGTTAAAATACCCAAACAGTGGCTAAAATTGGCAAATGTTATGTCTACGACTTGCTATTATCCCAATAAAAAAACTATTATTTGTCTTAATCAGCAATAACAATTTTTCATGATTCATTCAAGTTATTACATATTTTCATTAATTATAAGCAATTTATGGATACCACACACCATCTAATTGCTAAAAATAGTTTACTTGGTAATAGATAATACAAGTTTCTTTCAAGTGGATTTTAATAAATAATACAAAAACAGACGGAGATTCATACTTGTTGAAACCAGTCTCGTAAAATCAAATACTAAATCCAAATAAACGTAACACCTTCACCTCGTATATCAAAGTAGTCCATTATTAGTTAAGAATTAAACCAAATATTTACGGACCACTTTATATCTAGATTATTATGCGATATATTCAAAGCCTTATCGTATCATTGACAGCCATACAACAAGGTTCTATATACAGGGTGTTTCATTGGGAAAGGGTCTAACTTCAACTGTAGATGGGGAACACTTTTTTTTCTTTTATTGCGTTTGGAGGACTCCATGCAGCCAATTACTTTGTGTTAGGTTATATATATATATGAAGTATGTATAAAGGTATTATAATATTTGTATTTGAATATAATTTTAATGAAGCATCAATCAGATTCGATATTGTATTTGTTATTGGCTTTCATATTGTAAATATATCCTATTCTGATTTATCCTATCAAACTATCAGCTTTATTCGGGTTCATGCAATTACTGTTTTAAGACTGTCCGGAGTCTGCGCAGTCGAAATTGGCTTGTTCGGGTTTTAACAGGATGGTTCTGACACCCACAGTTTGGCGTTCGGGTTTATTTTTGAGCAGTTCTTGGACGGTTCGAAAACTGTCTAGGCCAGTCCCCAGTCTCGAGCTAGGACGATTTTCGGATTATTTCTTACGCATACTCAAATCATTTGCAAAGGAGGAGAGTGGGAGATATTTTGAAAATTCACATAGGCTAGAGGTAGAGGTTTATTTATTGTGTGTTGTTTATTTTGGATTTTTACTTTTCAAATTTAATATTCACCAAAAGGAGAAATATTTGAACATAGTTCATCATCATCATCAAGTGAAGACGATATTCTTCATGATGTGATCAATGATCTTATAATTCCATAAGTCTTAGAAGATAATATTAAAAACGAAAACTCCGAGGAAGAGACTGTTCCTCATTACAGTGATGATGATGAGTTATCACAGCACACCCTCTGTGATGACGCTGTGATGAGTTATCTTCAATTATTGTCAATTTAGCTGGGTTGATTCAGTTCTATAGACCATGAAGGATGTTCGGGTTTTTTCAAACTTGGTTCAATTTTGAACGGTCCGAAGATAGTTCTTAGGACTGAATAAAGTACGCAACTAGTTCTGCGCAATTCCAGATTGGTTTACGGACAGTCCAGAAACAAAAACCCGAATAGAGCTATCGTCCTCTGCAATTCAAATTATTATTGCTTTACTATCTAATGGTACCCATTCACTAACAGGTCGCCTGCAGGCCGTCGCCTTGAGGTAGCTTGCCTTGAGGGCAATTTTCTCCATACACACGCCGGCCGACGACAGGTTGGGACCTGCAGTCCTACGAAACCTCACTGTGTGTGGCGATTCATCGTCAGTCTCAGCCCAAAGGCGTGAACTTTAGCGCAGTTGAAAATTTGGTCTGCAGATCAACATATTTTGGGGCTTGGTCATTTTACTAATAATTATAAACATGAGCGAAACTACGAGTTTTAATAGTTTTTTAAAAG
>CAJUYI010000566.1:104435-119600 GCA_910591695.1 Galerucella pusilla | reverse complement strand
AACGATTTTTTGCAGGTAACACAGAATATGCCAGCTCGTGGGTGTTCGCAGCAGCTGCGGGCATGTTCATATACATCGCTTTGGTAGATATGATCCCGGAACTTAGCTCGGCACACGAGGACGAAGGAAACGTTGGCCAAGCGATTTTACATTTGGGCGGCTTATTAAGCGGCTTAGGCATAATGGCTCTAATTGCATTTTATGAACACGATTTAATGACAGTGTTCAGTGAAAATTAAACTCGCGTGATACATTTTTGGTTATCTACTTATTTTTTTTAGGAATAAGAGTGAGTTTTAAAAATCATTTCGGTCAGTTTTTAAAGGTAGTTGAAATTTTAAAGAATTTATATTGTTTTAGTTTAAAATTGTGGAGTTTGACGTAAGAAAATTGTTGTTAAATTGATTACTGCTGTCAGCGCCTATCTTATCCCTTTTTTTCGTTTGTCTGACACATTTGTGAACCATTTGCAAGGTTGCAACTGTGTAAAAGTACCATTAAATGATAGCAGTTGGTAATGCATGAAGTAATTATAGTTTTATGTTTATTCTGCTATTAAATAAATGTCTTTGATCCTCATACATATTTGACTTAAAATTAATAAGATATCTTGCGACAGAGTCAATCAATATTACGTTTATAGTGTCAGTTTTTTTTTAATAAAATTCATTTTACCTTGAGGATTCAACTATCTTTAAAAACAGTTTTTTTTCTTCTAATAACAGCTTGTGTATATGGTACTCCATCTCAGAATAGTTTCTTTTTTTGTTTCTAATTCATTGCACTTGGTAGATATTTTTAAGTTACGGACTGTGTTTCTAGCTTTAGGACTTTTTATACTAGCCATGTTGACTATTTCTAGGAAGGTTGTTGGTCTTCTTTTACCAACGTTATCAGTGTTGAAAGAAAGTTAATTTTTTTTTGAAATAGTTGATTTTAATGGATCTAATAAAAATTTTGTCTATATTAGTATGTTTTAATAATCCCACTTTTCTGTACATTGATTTACAACTAACCCATCAATTTTAGTTCAGTCGACAGGTTGAAAGTAGTGTGGTTAGGTGGAAAAAGGTCGGAAGTCAATGAAACTTTAGGATGTTGTTCAGGGATGGTTAATTAACATTTTCTCAAGTTTTGGACCTAAGGGACCCTGTGCGAAAAAAGTAGGAGGAGGAAATCTACAAAATTTTCGACCTCTCCGGTTTTTCCTCGATTACTTTTTTCTCTTTCGTCCTACGGCAAAAACATATCCATACTTTTTTGTAGAGAGTTGAATTTTCTACAATTTTGACGAACATGTTTGTATGTGAATTCGCTACCGAGATATGACGCGTCGAAACATAGGCCATGTTTCAAAATTTGCTGAAAAATGAGAAAAAAAAATGCAAACTTCCACCTTATTTCATCTGTTATACCCGAATTATGATAAGATGTTGTTGTAATTATGGTTCTTGGTTGAAGTCACAACTTTGGACACCCCACCCAACCCCAATTCTTGAAAGCTAACTTTCTGATGAAATCCAAACATACCTATTAATTCACATCATTTACTTTTCGGATCGATATCCCCTCTCCCCCCTATATAATTAACCCAGGACAGGTTAAAAAAAAGACATAGTCCTTTCGTGGAAATAATTAATGTAATTAACAATATTAAGTTATTCTCAAGGCATATATTATATTGGGGAATAAAAATATAGAAATGTGGGTACTCATTTGTACTTATTACATTTCCTGTCGAGATTTCTTATCCGCTGGTTCTGTTCGTGACAGCTCGTCGTCCTCCTGAGCGATCGGGCTGTCAATGATGTCGTCGTATTCGTCCAGTATGTCTGGTGAGTCTTCCTCGTTCAAATCAGTTGCGGGGCGTTTTTGCAGGAGTGGCCTGTGCAGTGCTTGCACATTGCTGAGCACCGTAGACCTCCGGTGCTACAGCCTTTGCTGCTCTTGCAGGAAACAATCTGGAGGAAGTCATCTGGCGCAGCATTTTTGGTTGTGGGGATTGGTAGTACCCCTCGTGTAGGCGCAGAGCAAGGTCGGAAAATTTGCAGTTTCTCACCCCCCCCCTTTTTTAGCACAGGGTCCTCGAGGTCCAAAACTTGGGAAAATGTTGATAAATCATCCCTGAACAACATCCTAAAGATTCATTAACTTCCAACCTTTTTCTATCTGAAACTACCTGTCGACTGAACTATTTGTAAACATTCCAAAACTACTTACTAAAGTGAGTTGAGGGACCATCCAGATGAAAGACATATTAAAACAAGTATGCATGTGGAAAAATGTTTATTATTATACATAAAAATACCAAAAATAATATAATTAATCTTCATAGAACTTGGGTAATTCATTTCCTAAAATGACTCTTCTTTCTACACCACTTTCTGTAATGATTCCCAATCTGATAACACCTCCAGATGAACCATCTCTTGACATTGCAAGAGCCAAAGCTGAAAGAATCATTCCTATTAGTATTATCCATCAAAAATAAAACTGAGAAAGCAGTTTTATTTACTAGGGTTATGTATTATATTTAAACCTATTTTTATAAGTTACTTACTATTGGAAACAAATTTAACACATTCCTCTTTGCTCATATTTTTCTTGAAATTGGCATCTACATAACCATAGACATAACTGGATCCAGATCCACCGATGGATACCTCTTGTCTAACACACATTCCACCAATTGGTATGGAATATACCTGACCACCTTTCTTTTTATCCCAACCAGCTACAAGTATTCCTGCCATTAGAGAGTCCCTATAGTTATAGCAAAGTTCTCTAAAAATAGCAGCACCTACTTCGACTTGAGGTTCTTCTCCTAATTCCATACTAGAAATAAGAAAATAATAGATTTGGAGATGCGTTCAACATACAAATTTTACCTACCCATGAAAGTTCAAGTGGTATGCAACAATATCGGCAATTGCTTGTGTATCTGCAGCTGAACCGGAACGGCAACAATAAATACGGTCTGTAATTTTGGTAAGTTTATCAGCAACACGATTTGCAATGTATGCCCTATAAGTAATTAATAAAATTGTTAGTGAATCAATAAACGTTTTTGGCAGTTTTTCTTCAACTTACCCAGTAGTTGTACGGGAGTCTGCTCCAATAACTACTCCACCATCAAATTCTGCTGCCATTATAGAGGTCTACAATATAAAATTAAATTGAATTAAATGTTATTTTACAAATAGGAGTTAAAACTTACTCCAGTACTGTGAGCAGCATCTCTCCAATCATCTGGGCTATTCATTGCAGAATATTCATTAAGAACCGGAGACATTTTTAAAATCGAATGCTTACAAAAACTACTTGTAATCGTCGAGTTTGACAGCATGTAGCATGACATTTGAAATATGAAACCCTTTTTGACAGACATGATTCTTCTTTTTAATAGTGAGCTGAAAAGCTACAAAAGAAAATTACATTTATCGCACAATTTGCCAAAGGGCCAAATGAGCACTTGAATCTACCCAACGCATACAACATCTAGACAAATATATTATGCAAGGACCATAGGTCTACAACAGTTCTAATCTATGCAACTACCTGTAACCGTGACCTATAAAATGAGTGTAAAGCTGGATAGATAGTCCCGTAGGATATAGCTCATATAAGAAAGAAGATAAACATAGCCTTACTTATTTCACGTTGTTTTGAAAGATCTAATCTGTTTGAAACTAAATTTAAAAAAGCACTAGGTTTTCCTCATTTTTGTTCTATAAACGTAATGGAAGATGAAAGTTTCACAAAAAAGAAAGCCCATAGGGATAGGCATTCTGGTAAGTTTAAAATTTTGTTTTAAATATTCAGTTTGAATTGTATTATTTTAGGTAGAAAATCGGAAAAAAAGAAAGCAAAAAATAAGGAGGAGAACGCTGAGCTAGATCCCAAACAGCGAAATCCTAAAGCTTTTAGTTTTAATTCTGCTATAAGGGCAGAACGAAGATTTCGAAGAAAAGAAGATATAGATACTAAAAAGCAACATATTCCTCTTGTAGATCGAACTCCAATCGAACCCCCACCTATCGTAGTCGCAATAGTAGGTCCTCCAAAAGTAGGAAAAAGTACAGTGATAAAAAATCTAATCAAATTGTTTACTAAATTACCATTAACTGAAATTAAAGGTCCTGTTACAATTGTAACAGGCAAAAAAAGGAGAATTACGTTTTTCGAATGTAATAATGACATTAATTCAATGATAGATATTGCCAAAGTAGCTGATTTAGTACTCCTGCTATGTGATGCAAGTTTTGGATTTGAAATGGAAGTATTTGAATTTTTAAACATCTGTCAAGTACATGGAATGCCTAGAATAATGGGTGTATTAACTCATCTTGATTTAATTAAAAATAGTAAAACACTAAAGAATACAAAGAAAACTCTCAAGCATAGATTTTGGACTGAAGTTTACCCTGGTGCTAAACTATTTTACTTATCTGGTATAATTCACGAAGAGTACTTGAGAAATGAAGTGAAAAATTTGGGCAGGTTCATTTCAGTTATGAAATTTAGACCATTGCAATGGAGGACAACTCATAGTTATTTAATTGGAGATAGGTATGAAGATTTAACCAACCAAGAGTTAATAAGGCAAAATCCAAAATGTGATAGGAATGTTGCATTATATGGATATATTAGAGGTGTTCCCTTGAAAACGGATAGTTATGTTCATGTTGCAGGCTTTGGAGATCTAAAAATTCATGATCTCTCTTTTCTCCCTGATCCTTGTCCTTTACCAGAAGAACTCAAAAAACGGGCTTTAATAGAAAAAGAAAAGCTAATTTATGCTCCATTTTCTGGAGTTGGTGGAATAGTCTACGACAAGGATGCAGTGTATATGGAATTAGGTGGTTCCCATAGTCACAATAAACGAGAAGATGAAACAGATAACATTGTAACCAATTTAATAAGCGCAAAAGAAACTTTAGATGAAAAGTTGAAGCATTCAGAACTTCAGATTTTTACTGGTGGTAAAAAAATTACAGCAGATGATATGGAAGACAGTGAAGACGATGAAAATGATATTGAGTTATTTGAAAAAAAGGAGAAAAAAGATGGTATTTCAGAATTAGACAATGAATTAGATATGTTGAGAAAAAAATATGAAGAAGTTGAGGATGGGGGCAGAATAAGAAGAAGAGTGGTTTTTAATGATGGTTTAGAGGGTGTAAGGTAAAGATGAATTTAAAAAATTTGTTTATCACTGAAAATGGATTTTCTCCTTAAATTGTTATAATAATTATTTAACATATTTATAGTGATAGTGAAGGGGATGAATCCAACACAGATATGGATGAAGATAAAGATAATGCACATATACCTCCTTCTCACAACAAGGACAATGAAATATATTCAAAGGTTAAAGATATTTTGGGAAAAATAGAATTTGATCAAAAGAAAAAATTAGAACATGAAAATTTTGATGATTCAGATGATGATATGGAAGATGATAGTGATGATGAAGACAATGATATTAAGTGGAAAGATAATCTTATGGAAAAAGCAAAGGAATCCTTCTTAGAAAGGCAGAGTACAAATAAAAACTTAATGAGGCTTGTGTATGGTGAGTACCTAAATCTGATCCTCTAATAGTCTAATGTATCCAAATTGAGACAAAATATATTTTTTGTCATTTGATTCATGTTTTTTTCTTTGAAGATTTTCAAGATGAAGCAGAGGCTGAAACAAATGATAATAATGAAGAAAATGACACAGAAGAGGAAATTGGTGGTCTCTTTAGAAAAGTTTCAAAAGAACAACATAATTTAAAACAAAGTAAGGATGTTATGAACTTGACAGAAAGTTCACTAACATTGCCTTGGAATGCAGTTATGAAAGATTGGACACATCCAGATGTAAGTTATTCTAGTAGTTATTCTAGGTATATTTTTCATTTGAAACATTTCTTTATAGAATAAGAACCTCATAGTGAACTGCTTTATTACTGGTAAATGGAAAGAAAGCGAAGATGCAAGAGAACTACTCAAACTAGATGATGCTCCAGATTTAAGTGATGGAGACTCTGAAGTTTTTGGAGATTTTGAAGATCTAGAAACCGGAGAAACGCATAAGGCTCAACCACCGCAATCTACCCAAACTGACAAAGGAGAAAAGCGTAAAAGAAATGAATCAGAACAAGATAAAAATGAGGACATCAACGCTTTGTCTGAAAAGAAGAAAAAATTGAAGGAAAAGTTTGATGCAGAGTATGATTCTCAAGAAAAGTTGAGTTATTATGATGAACTTAAATTGTCAGCAGAAAAACAGGCTCAGTTGAATAAAACCGTGTTCGAGAACATGCCCGATGATGTTAGGGTGCAGATTGAAGGGTATAGACCCGGGATGTATGTTCGGATGGAATTTCAAGGGGTGCCCTCGGAGTTTATTGAGAATTTTGATCCCACATATCCATTAGGTTAGTTATTATTTAATTATATATATTCATATACATTATATCTTATTTTAGTTATTGGTGCGTTAAACATGGGAGAAGAAAATGTCGGTTTTCTAAACGTTAAGATAAAAAAACATCGTTGGTATAATAAAATCCTTAAAACCAATGATCCTTTAATAATTTCTTTGGGTTGGCGACGATTTCAAACGATACCGCTATATTCAAAATTGGAGGATGATTTGAAGTTTAGATACTTGAAATATACTCCAGAACATTTGACATGCAATGCTCATTTTTGGGGTCCTATTACACCCCAAGGAACGGGCTTTTTGGCATTACAAACCGTCGACTCTGAAAGTGGTGTAAGTACAATATTATTCACAATTAATATGTAACAGTTTTAATTTTTAACAAAAATGTTTACAGATTATTAAAAAGATTGGATTCAGGATAGCAGCGACAGGTTCAGTATTGGAACTTGATAAAAACACAAGGATATTAAAGAAATTGAAACTTATAGGTCATCCTCTAAAGATATACAAGAAAACTGCATTTATAAAAGGTAAAACTCGAAAGCACTCATTTAAAGTATGGTTAATAGTATATTGTATACCTAGGCGGTAAAGTGGTATATTTCAGGCCGAAAGAAGATACTTCTTGAAACCTGGAAAAGCATTTTATTGTCATGGTTTACACATAATTTTTTTTCCTTCATAATAATAGGCATAATGACAGTCACTAAGAATCACTAACATATTGATCTGATATAATTATATACGATACAGAGATTCTAAAAAAAATCACTTATTTTTATTTCACATGTGTGATTACATTTATTTTAGTAAGAATATAAGCACAAAATTTAACCATCCGAACATCTGTTTTGAATTTCTCTTGTTGTTTATTGGCTTTGCTTGGTTCATGTGTCAATTGTTTAAGATTTCACCACAGATAACCAATCGACACAGATCACCTATAAATGGTATTTACGAATTGATGATGTCTTAGACAGACGCCATTACTATTCTAGCGTTTTGGCGCATAATTTGAGATGTGTTTTTAAAAGTTGAATTTTTCCTTTAAAAACTTTTTTTCTAACAGAAATAACATTTATAGTAGATGAAGTGTGAAAACATCGTGGAGCAGTTTTTCAAAATCAGTCATCATGCCTATTGTTGTTAATATTCTTTTAATAAAAATTGTATTTTATAATATGAAATTCAGAACTGTTTTTATCCTACACAATAATGTTGGTGATATTTCATATAAAAACTGTATTTACCTTACACATTACATTATTTCATCTGATTCAGGCTCCATAACTTCAAACAAACATCAAAATACGACAACTTATAATTGAATTTACAGACATTGACAGCTACTAACAATTTATTTTTTAACTGACGTTTAATGATGTTTATTTTGAGCGATTCGTTTTTGTTTCTTCTGAATGATGTGATTGAAATCACTTATATGCTATGTAATACAGATATAAGTGGGATATCAATCAAATTAACAATTTTGATTCAATCTGTCAATTGGGGCGCCAGCTAGCATGGAAACGTAAAATTCATTTTCTCGGCTAGCCGAGAAAAAGGTACTTTTCTTGCCTCTTTTAAGCTGGGAAAATTGAACTTTCTAATAGTGTAGGATAAAAAATAATTTTTTCTTGTAGGAATGTTTAACAGTGCATTAGAAGTAGCTAAATTTGAATCTGCCCGGATCAAAACTGTGTCTGGAATTAGAGGTCAGATTAAAAAAGCCGTTAATAAACCGGAAGGTTGCTTTAGAGCTACATTTGAAGATAAAATATTGTTAAGTGGTAAGTTTTTATTATATTTCATGTTTTAACATTAATGATTTATAATAAAATGTTTTCTATATTTCATTTTAGATATTGTATTCTGTAGAACTTGGTTTAAAGTAGATGTTCCTAAATATTATGCACCTGTTAATACATTATTACTTCCCGCTGATAAACGAAATTGTTGGCGAGGTGTAAGGACCACTGGTGAGATAAAACGAGAAAAAGGAATACAAAACAATGCAAACAAGGACAGTCTTTATACTGTAAGTTCTTTATATCTTCATGCACAGACTCTTGTGACTGATGATCCTCGTCAGATATCAAATTATTGAATTTTTGAGAACAGGCAATATAATCAAGCATATTTTTTCAGCCCATTGAAAGAGAAGTAAAACCATTTAAGCCTTTGGTTTTACCTAAAAAACTTCAACAGGCATTACCATATAGAGACAAACCAAAACATAATAAACCTACAGGAACAAATCCACTGGACAGAGTGGCCGTTATTGTTGAGCCTGAAGAACAAAAGGTAACTTTTTATTCAGTTTTATTGATTGTTGTATTAAAACGTTGGGTACAAATTTGCTCTTATATAAAATTGGGTGGATGAAATCTGGGATCTCAGGCTGAAAGTTAAATAATTGCTAAAAAGGTTTGAAAAATATAATTTTATTTAAACAGTGAGGAAAAACACGTAACAATTAAGAATTACTTTATTGGCCCTTCAAATTTGCGTTTCAAACAATACACATCACTCCAAATTTCTTAAGGTGAGTCTTGAAATAGATAAAATTAGTGTATTAAAGAGAAAAATTTAATTGTAAAGTCTAATCTTTGGTATTGAGTGTATTATTTATACTAATAATTTATATATCTATTTATTTTCAAATAATTTACTAAATTCACTTTCCAACCTAAATACATTCAACTTTGAAGTTAAATGCCATGTCTCGTAACCATCTATTTCTATTTGTCTGTATGAACTCGAATAACTTATCAACTCTAAAGAATTATCAAAATCTAGATCGGCAACCAATATAGAATTTCCTTGATTTTTAAAATCTGGTTGGCAGTTATTATGCTGTGGTCCATTACAGATCAAGTAAATATCTGTCAAACTAACATTTTCTATTTGTACATCATTGTCTTTTATTAGAATTAGTAATATTCTTTCAGAAACTTTGTTCACATGATAAGTTTCGTTATGTACAGGAATGTTTTGATTGTATATTCTAGTGGCGGGTGAAAGTTTAACAGCTTCTTCTTGCCAATACCACATTTTCAATATAAATCCACTAATAAATCCTTTAGAAGAATATACATTGGGTTTTATCGCTGGAAATTTAAAAGGAACTGGTTTCATAACAACCGCATTGTCAAATATTGAGGAATTGAGTTTAGTGTTATTAGAACTATAAAGTGTAATAATACTTTGACATTTAGGACAGTGGTTCAAGTTTTGAACAGTTAGTTTCTTATCACCTGCTTCATAAAAGGTTTCAATATCTTCGTTAATTCCAATATTAAGATTAATTGTAGCACTAGAATTATAATATTTAGATTTTATGTCACTAATAGAAACTTCATAATTTACTAAAGTTCCAGGCATTTGTATACATTTATACTTAATGAAAAGTGAATTACTTGATACTAAATTTATAGTTGAGCATACTGATGGTAATTTAATATTGGACAAAGCTTTACCATTTTTTCCAGATATTATTAAAAATCCGCTTTTTTTATATACTGCTAGTAGTTCATTTGTCCCATCTTTATCTAAATCATCTATTTTAACAGGCATATCTAATTCTGGTATAGATTTATCTTCTTGACTATGAGCATGCCATAATGCTTCCCCAGAAACAGTATCTATCACTTTCAATCCAGTATTATCCACCACCAGACAATCATTGTATCCATTGTTATCTACATCTATTACGCTACAGTTTATTTGTAATGGATAACTTCCTTGTTGGAAATCCCAAGCTATGGCACCAGTTGTTCCCATTATAGACAATATCCCATTTTTGTAAGCTTTCGGATCAGAAAAGCTACCTTTATAAATTAAAGCGAGATTCCAGTTCTTTTGAAAGACGCCTCTTACTAAATTGATGCCTCCTAATAATTCAATATTTTCATGTAAGGATTCCCAGTTCGGTATTTTCAAAGAGCAGGTATTAAAATCATCACATGGTAGTATCCATAGGAAAGTTATTATAGGTAAAAAACAAAATATTATTGAAATTACTAGAGCTACTTTACGTTTGGTGGAGAATTTGTGATGCAAATTTTTGAATCTATCAATATTATCTCTGTAATCGCTCGTTACGTGACCATTTTTGGGTTGCGAAAAATTTACTTTCGGTTGATTTACACCGTTCGTTAAATAATGCGAATTATCTTCTGATCTTTCTTCTTTTTCGGAATCTGAATCACTTAAAGATTGCGGTAATGGAACATAAATACCTTGAGAGGAATGAGACATTTTCATTTAAGATAAACTATTCATTGATTTTGCTTACATTCTATATTTATATTGATTTCATACAAAAAATATAGTTCATATGTCAACTGTAGATGGAGCTAGCTACTTAATCCTGTCAAAGGGTACGTTCTGCTAGTGAGATCAAGTAGACATTTCAGAACGCTTTCCGAATTTTCAGTTTTGTGAAAATTTTAATATGGTGAACGCGCTTAATGTAGATTTTTTGAATACATATTGAATACTGATTTCCTAAAATACTCTTATCTTTTGTTAGATTTCTACAATGATGAAAATGTTAAGAGCTTCATACAGTAAGAAACAAGAAAAGTTAAAACAAGAAACTAAAGAACGCTTGGAGAAACATCGTAAAGAAATTGAAGGCATAGAAGCTAATAAGTTGAAGAAATTGAAAGACACAAAAAAAAATGTACACAGAATGAGGAGTAAACAAGCCAATAGTAAAGGGCGCAAAAAATAGTTTTTTACCAATTGTTAAATAAGTTAATAAACATTTTTTCAGTTTTATTCAAATAATTCATCCCACTAATATTTCATTTTATCAAACAATTCCTTTATATGTATAGGAATCTCGTGACAGAGTGAAAAGTTCTAGGAAGGAAAAAATAAAGAGAAATACATGTAAAACACAATACTTTTAATATATATCACCTAGTACATTCAACAATATAAGTAACTGTAGAAGTTTAAGTTAATTTTTATGTTAATAGTCTAAAACAACTACGAAAAAGAAGTACATTAAAATGGAATGAACATCTATTAACAATTAAGTGATCAAGTTTTAGGTCCTATTTGGTAAATATTGCACATATACATTTACTGACGGTAGTTCTTATGAATCTCTGGCTTAATGTCGTACACCAATTTCAAAAATTCTTCAATCACCTGGAACACAAAAAGTAACAATTGATACATCAAAATTACAAACCAATCCATTAAAACTTAAATAGTACAGTACTTAAATAATGAGGTAGAGCTAATCAATACATGCAACCTTGACTCTTATTTTATGATCATGTGACTGAAATATTTCATTGTAAGTAACTTACTGGCTGCTTCTGGTTCAGCACTGTTTTATTCATCTCCTCAATCCTGCGCTTAGTGTCTTGTTCAATTTTAGCAGCTACATCTTCTCTGGAGCCCATATGTTTGGCCTCAAATTCACGGAACTGACGTTCGCGTTCTTTACGGTACTTCTCAATTTCATCTTGAGCTTCTTCTTTGGCTTGCTTTAGCCTCCTTGCTTTGCCTGAAAGAGAAGGACTTGTTAACACCTACTAACTACTCACTATTCAACAAAATTTCTTATTTCAAATTGATATATTAATATTTCTAGATTTGTTAATACATGTTCAATGTAGATGTAAAGGCAAACCCAAAACTTACAATATTTTTCATGTCTCGTGACAGTGTCAACACCCTAAATTTATGTTTTTTTCCAATAAATTTTCACTTACGTTTTCGAGCCTCTGTAACCTTATCTGCAGCACGTTTTTCAGCTGCTAGAAGCTGTTGAACACCTTGGCTTTGATGACTAGCCATGTTTTTTTAACTATCTTACTAATATTTCAACTTATTCCACTAGATGATAAAATGAACTACTGACGAACGAAGATGAAAGCGAGATTGTAGTCATATGATCAAAAGTCAATTTTTGTCAATTCTCACAACTACCAACTAAACCACAGTCGGGCGAAACTTCATACTCCATTGTACTCCGGGATGACCCCGGGCATTTTTGTGGGTTATCTATGGTCCAGAGTTAACTAGATACGTCAAAATCTAATACGTGTACAGTATAGGTTAGGTTATAATGTTTAGAATATCTATATACACTTCAAATAATGCATCTATTTCAATTGGTAAACATTTTTTAATTAAACAAAGTGTATATGAAATTAAGCTGCAGTAATGGGTACAGCTATAAGCAAAAATTTAGAACTATCAACAAATGAATATTGCGTTAGGTATGTGGGAAACGAATCCTTATCCAAACTTGATCCCTTTTGGAACACATTTTTAGCTTACAACTTGGTTCCTCCGACAACTGTGTAAGTGTTACCTATATTAAGACACATCTAAATTAGTACTTGTTTAAAATATAGTACTTATATATGTTGTAATTTTATAGAATATGCATTGTGAATATAATACACAATATAAACTGTTAATTTCAATTTAGGAATGAGCAGCTGGCGTTTGAATCAAGAATTGAGGCTTTGTTACAGGAACTATTGAAAAATAATCCAAAAACTGGAAATTTTGGTACATTAATTCAAATATTTATTGATAAAACTACTGAACTACTATCTGCTACAATTACAGAGACGTAAGAATTTTTATATGATTTGTTATTAAATCTATTATTTTAATAGTACTGTATTAACTATTTATGTATTTTGTATAAATTTTAAACAGGAACTTATTTAACTGGCAACTTTTCAATACATTATTCATAATAAGATGCATTTTGAAATTTTTAACGGAAACTCTGAAAGAGGAGGATTTATTGAAGTATATAGAATATAAAAGCATTGGAAATATCATGGAAGCTTTCTTGGGATCATTAGTTGGCATAATAGTTGATGTACCTGTAGATGATTTAACATATATGATCCACTTGGAATCAGCAACATGTCTTTTGATTTGCCTTTCAATACAATATCATTCTGGTGAGATAATCATCACTCTTATCTATTATGTAATAATATTTTTTTATTTAGGAGGTAAATCAGATCATAGCAGCATTTATAGACTTATGATGAAAGGAAAACATGTAATACATGCACCTATACTAGTCAAACGTTTGATGACTAATTTCATTGAACAACAGAAGATGCCTTCTGGTTATATGGGAAATAGTGGACATAGCATTGTTTTAAGTAAGTACCTAATCCTATATTAAAGAAGCTTGTTTTGTCTACTTAGATTATCCTATAATATAGGCCTTTCTTTCTAGAATTGTTTGTAATTTATAGGAATGTGTATTTTTTGCAGATTTAGCTTCCAATATCTGGTCAGTATTAACTTTCAATAAAAAGTCTAATGATGAAGTGAATGATGTTCATGAACATGCTTACCAAGAAGCTCCGCTAGCCACCCAAAGCTTACTACTACTGTTAGTTTTAGTTCATCATTGGACAACACAGTCAAATCCGTACAGAAATAGTTTATTTTCTTGTCTCGACAGTCAAGGTATGTTAACATTCATATTTTAGTCTTTGAAAGGCCTAACCTATTTTTTAAATATTTTAGATACCAACCCGGTACCACCATCCAATGTAGCTTCATTGTTTAAAATTGATTTTAATTTATTATACTTGGCACTTTGTAAAAAGGCTTCAGGAGATGCAGCTACATTATTGTTGTATCTACTGCTACATCGAAATCAATCATTTAAATCGTATATTCTCAGTAGAGAAGATTTGGATCTCTTAGTAAGTTAATATTTGATGTATGTTTAAATTATTTGAAGTAGAATAAAGTGAGTATAAATTTTACCCTATGAAGTTAAATTTTGATCAATTATTCTGTATATATTTTAGATTGTACCGATACTAAAAAGTTTATATAATGCACCCAATAGCAATTCTCATCACATTTATATGTCCTTGATTATCATTTTAATATTAAGCGAAGATGATGGATTTAATGGAACTATTCACGATTTGGTAAATATTTAAATTCTGTTGAATGCGGGGATTACATTTTTTGTTAACCATTTTTATTTTTAAGAAACTGAAAAGTGCTACTTGGTACATTGAAAGAGCTTTAACGGATATATCTTTGGGAGGCTTATTGATACTTATAGTAATCCGAACTGTGCAGTATAATATGCTCAAAATGAGAGATAAATATTTACATACAAATTGTCTAGCTGCTCTCGCCAATATGTCGGCTCACTTTAGAAACCTTCATCCTTATGTAAGTCAAAGACTGGTGTCCCTATTCGAATCGTTAGCCAAAAAATACAATAGATTGATATCAAGACTTAAGACTGAGAATGTACATAAAGACAATGCAGTAGTTGTAGAGGTAAGTAGAAATTCCCAATAATATATTTCAAGTTACCTGTAAAAGAAATACATTTTTCTAGGCCGATCACGAATCAGAAGACGCAGAACAAGACGTGTCTGTTTTGGAAGAAGTTTTACGAATGGTATTGGAAATATTGAATTCATGTTTGTCTACCCAACTTGGCAATAATCCCAATCTGATCTATACGATGCTTTACAACAAAAGCATGTTTGAAATGTATAAGGATAATGTGGTGTTTCAAGATATAATTCACAATATCGATATTATTCTGAAATATTTCTCACAGCTTTTGCATGATAAATCACTAGAGCATGAAGTAGATGCTCACCAAGTATTGTTGATAATACAGCAGGGAGTTAGAGGATGGCCTAAGGAGAGATTAACAGTAAGATAATTTAAAAAATTCAATTA
>CAJUYI010000566.1:64731-104425 GCA_910591695.1 Galerucella pusilla | reverse complement strand
ACAACATTATGATTATTGGAATTCCTAATGTAGGAAAATCTTCAGTAATAAATGCATTGAGAACGAAATATTTAGGCAAAGGCAAAGCTACAAGTGTGGGTGCTACTCCAGGAGTAACAAGAAGTGTTCTCCACAAGATTAAATTGAATGAAAATCCTTTGTTTTATATGTTAGACACACCAGGGATTTTGTCACCTACAGTTTCCAATATAGAAACTGGTTTAAAGTTAACTTTATGTGCTACTATGGAAGATCATTTTGTAGGTGAAAGAATATTGTCAGATTATCTCCTTTATTGGTTAAATAAAAATAAACATTTCGAGTATGTGACATATTTTGGACTAAATGATGCAAATGATAATGTTTTAGAAGTCCTAACTCATATTGCCAAGACCAAGAAAAAGAAAATAAGACTTAGGGATCATGCAAACAATTATATTATTAGACCAGATTTGGATTCAGCTGCACTGATTATGTTGAAAGCATTTAGAGTAGGAAATTTAGGAAAAATAATGCTGGATGAAGATTTGCTCACATAAAAAAATGTAATTTATAGGTGTATAATTAATTTGCTTTAGTGCTAGTGCATTTTGTTGAATGACATGTGTATAGAGAGATATCTAAATTTTAGAGACTAAGTACACTCAAATTATAATATGTTATTGAAAAATGTGTATTCATTTAAATTCTTTGTTTACAAGTACTTACAGGTAAGCAACCAAGCATACATATACAAGATAAAGTCAATACCTACAATGTTTATTCCAACAATAGTTTGGAGTAATGGGAGTCCTTAAAAAGGTTATGGTAGCTTCTGCTCTAGGGCCATAAGGACATCTAAAAAGCAGATGAAACGGCCATTCGTTGGACCAGAACTCGTTGATTGAAGTGTTGTAGGAAGACAGTAAAAAGAACCACAGGCAGATTGGGTACTCCACCTACCCATGGGAATGGTGGACAAATTCACCAGGATAGAAAAGAACGAAACATAATACAACACATTATTATATGCCAGTGTAATAGTCTGGCAAATGCGCGAATTTTAGCACTAGTAACAAGAAGCCACTGGCAAATAACTATATGAAAGATACAGTCTGAGAACTTCATTTAGAGAATCGGGCAGGGAAAGTAATAAAAAGAAAGAGTACCATAGATCTGAAAAGGTAGACCTCATGATATCTGATAAAATATCCCGTAATTGAAGAGAGAGTGGAAAGACAGTAGACCTTTATTTATTATTGATAGATTTGATTTCATGACTATCATAATTACAAAATTTATTATTCAAAATAAAATCATGTTACAATACATAATTGTGAAATAAACAAAAGTTTTTAACTTCAGTTATATGGAGTGTTTACTTAAAATTTCAAAAGTTATTTGGAATCCGTTTCTGTATTTGACGTTAGCTGCTGTAACATACCATAGAAAATTGCATCAGCTGTTCAATAAGTAACATTCAACGCACCCATATTATGGACCAATGAGATTCGAGAACGAAGTCGAGCCCGTATCGATGACCTCGAATTTTACAATGATGAAATTAAGTGTTTACATTAAAAACAATTTCTCAATATTCCAAAGTTTAACTCGATCAAATTGAACTCTGATTCTACTCGGAATTAGGTTGTTATTTTGTAACTTTTACAGACTTTGCACTAGCGTATTATCATGTGAATATAATAAAACTATCAAGACTTAATATTGTGGAGCATTTAATGATGAACTAATCTTAATCATATATCAAAGAATTAAATACGAAACTGAAATGCTTTTATTGACACACCTTCGGAAACTGGGGCGTCAATTACATAGAAATTTTAGTTTTCATGGACTATACAGGGCGGTATGTAATGCTGGTACAATAACTGGTTTGTTATTATTACAAATAAATAAGGCATATGTCGCAATCTCATGGAGAAATTATTTCTCTATGTGGACACTAATGTCTGTCGCCCATGGGGACGTTTTGCCCATTTTTTTATTTTACTGAAATTATAATCTAGACATAGCTAATAGTTCCACCTGGGGACACTGGGAAGCTGGCACCGAAGAAATATTTGGCGATGACTAGGAAAAACCTACGTTTAACAGTAGGATTTCTGACTGGCCACTGTCAACTAAGGATAACACCTCCATACTATGGGGCTAGTGGACACACCTCTATATGCAGGATGTGTGAACAGGAAGATGAAACTGTCAGGCATGTCTTATGCGAGTGTCCGGAGTTATTGTCAATAAGAGAGTGTGTGTTCGGTGAGTCTTGGCCTAAACTTTGCCGATATGAGGGAGATGTCTCCTACTGACCTGTCCACCTTCCTGGGAAGGACAGGATGGACGATGACCTAGAAGGACAACTCCTCGGGAGGATGTACAATGGATCACATGTGGCCTAACTGCAGTGAGCCCACACTAACCCCCCCCCTACTCTACAGATACAGATCCACCTGGGGATTTCCTTATTTTAAAGAAGTTCATAATATTTGAGCGCGTGCGAGAACGCCAGTTAAAAATTAACAAGTGCGGTGACGTCATAGAACAGTAAGGTCGCAGTACACGCATATATCTGTTGAACAAGGAATCGCATGTAATTTTACATTGGAAAAGAAGTGTAGTGAGAATATAGGTACAATGCAAAAGAACAACCATTATAATTGATATGTATAAAACCAACCAATAATTTATTGTACTGCTTGGTACAATAGTTAGCAAAGGAGGATGGGAATAGTATATAGATATATTGTAAAAACTACATTGACAAAATGGGCGTGCATAAATTCGACGCTAAAAGTTCACTTTATGTACCTGCTTGTAGACCCTTAAATTCGACGCTAGGTACCTCTATACTAATCCTTCTACCTGTATTATTTTGTATAAAAATATCAGAAAATAAGAAATAGAAAACTAAAAAAAACAACAAGAAAACCCATGCCCAAACCCGGTTGATCAAAGTGTAACTATGTATAAAAATATCAGAAAATAAGAGATAGAAAACCTTAAAAAAACAAGAAAACCCAGGCCCAAACCCGGTTTATCAAAGTTTAACTATGTATAAAAATATCAGAAAATAAGAAATAGAAAACTAAAAAAAGACCAGAAAACCCAGGCCCAAACCCGGTTGATCAAATATAAGCTTAATCCTTAAAGAACATAATCCTTCCGACAGCGTCCAATTTAGGGGTGCCTCTTTCTGGGCTACAGGTAGTTAGCGTCCAATTTGAGGCCGCCCGACAAAATAGGTACTCTTCATTCACGGTACTAATTGTACTAAGTAGTGGATACATTACACAGGGGTTGTATTGCGCGAAAATTGGTAATTTTAGACGATTTTATTTATATCTACTTATTATTTACATTAATCGTATCGGAGAATAATTTATTTAAAAACATTTTGGCAAACAAAAAACGTAACGAAATTATTTCTCAATTTTGCTATGGTTACCATGATGTTTGTCAGTATTTATAAGTTTTTTCGCAACGTCTTTTACGTAAATTTTCAATATTTCATAAATTATGTAGTTGTAAACAATAGATATTATTTTATTGTAAGAGATAAAAATACCAGTTACTAAGGAGGGTGTTATTTTGCATCAAAATCAAAATATTTCCTAATTAAAATTAAACGCAAGCATCACCAAAACATGATTAAAAACTACCAAGAATTTGTTAAACAAGTGTATTAATTATATTCCAAAAATATATACACGTTTTGGGCATTTTTATTTTTGGTATTCACATTCAAATGAAGTTCCTAGAGTTATCGAAAATTACTTCAGACTTTCCAACCACCTTCTGTATCCGTATCTGTAAAGTGGGGAGGGTGTGTAGGCTCACAGCACTTAGGCGCGCCACATGTGACCAATATTGTACATCCTCCCGAGGAGTTGTCCTCTAGGTCATCGTCCATCCTGTCCTTCCCAGGAAGGTGGACAGGTCACTAGGAGACATCTCCTTTATATCGGCAGGTGTAGGCCAAGACTCACCGAACACATACTCTCTTATTGACGATAACTCCGGACAATCGCATAAGACATGCCTGACAGTTTCATAAACGTTAAACGTAGGTTCTCCTGGTCATCGCCAAATATTTCTCCGACGCCAGCTTCCCAGGATCGCCCAGGGTGATCCTGGCAAGACTGCATCCTTTGATTCCATCCCATCTCTTATGGGATTAAGCACGGGTGTACCGCAATAGGGTACAAGCATAAACTTTGCTATTGGTGGGAATTGACACTTTATAAGGTCTCCCTAACACCTTGCATGTCTATTTTTTCAAAAAAATATAAACTTTACTTCTAAAACGATTTCAAAACCATAAAATTTGAAAATCCGCCAAAACGCGTTTACGTCATAAAGATGGCTGCCCCATGGAGTGACGTTATTAAATTTGTTGACGTTCATCAATTCGAGCAGCATAAATGAGTCTACTTTGGGCGAGTTATCAGTTTGTGCTTTTACAAAACCTTCGCTAGCCATATCTTTACTCACAAAATATCAAAGAATCGTCACTGAACTAGTGAATAAAATATTTTCTTCTAAAAGTTTTAAATCCTCGGAAATATCGAGTATTTATGTCCACTTTCCACTTTACGTTGACCTTTAGAAATAAAAAAAAGCACACATAAACACGTAATGGTCTCAAACAAACATATAAATGATATTTTTACGTCGATGAAGCAATTAATAGTTAATTAAAATACAATATAAACACAAAACTACACAGAACCTAATGCAATACCGGCCATATTGACAAAAGTAAACACAAGAGATATGACATTACACGTATCATCGATAGCGTTCGGAAATCCTCGGGTTGTGGTCTTAAAGTTGCATTGGAATTTGAATTTTATTTTAAAATTTGGGAGTAATTTCCAATGGAAACTGGTTCATTTCCTATTATTAGTTATTTTTGATATCAACTTTACTATTATAAATTAATATCTAAGCAAAATACGAAATATGCGTGTACTCTATTGTCGAAGTCGTCAGGCGGCCGTTGGTGTCACTGGGTCCTTAAATTTTTAGTTCAGCCGCTTCCCTGGCTAAAGAATCGGCAATGCGATTACCTTTACTCCTGTCGTGCCCTTTAACCCAACTCAGGATAATATTGTTATCTGCCGAGGCGTTAGCTAAATCTAGTACTAACCACCCTGTATATGTTAACAAACATAAACATTAGGATGTTTCAATTTTAGGAGATCTGCCTTTTTCATTATAAATTATCAGATTCTCAGGTAGGACCGAAAAAATATAAATCGCATAAAAATGAAACTGAGCTGTTATTGAAACTAGAAAATGTTTGTGAAATGTTCTAAGATCAAGGAGACATACATCTTTGATGGGTTTTAATATTACTTAATACATTTTTAAAAAATCAATATTGTATGTGTTTCAAGGTCGTACAATTTTTGCATAATCATAAATAAAACTATCTAAAATAAACAAAAAAAAAACTTCCTCATATATGATACAAGAGAAAACGTGCTCTCTATTAGAGAACAAAGAAATATTTATGAATTACAAATGCCAGTGGTGTAGAGATATTTCTGTGAGAATTCGAATGGTATCCAAGGTTTCTGAAGTAAATAGGTTGCCTACTAATGCCCGGTAATACGTCTTTTATTTTACTGCGTATTGCAAAGATGGGAAAAAAAAAGAATTAATCGAACAAAACTAATTAGGTAGGTATTACTGTATATCCGATTTTTATCAAATATTGACAGTGTAGTTAATCATAAGATAAATATTTCCTAAAAACAAGTGTACAGTCCAATTCTTGCTATCTCAGCAATTATAAATAAATAAGATAAAAAATTATATGTTACATCTCTCTCCACCTTTGCTCTACGACACTGGGCGGTAAAATAAACGTCCCCTCCAAAATAGTAAGAACATTTTCCCGTATAAATAAAGATTGTGGGCGCATTGTTGCAATATCAATCGTATTTTGAACTTTTGAATAACGCACACTTACCTAAATTATTTAATTTTCATTTTGAATAAAGTGTCGTAATAATTCTGGCTAAGTTTAGAAAAATCATTGCAAAATACCACAGGCGAGACTGTTTCGTGTCTAAGTCTGGTAAAATATATCTTAAGTATATTTTTGGGTACTATTCTATGTACCATAAGTCTTATACTTAATTGATTTTCAAGTTTTAATTGTAATTTTTTTTAATTGATAATGCCTGCTTTATATTCAAAAGCTACAACTAATGGGTAAGTCAATTTTTATGTATAATAATAGGTATATAAATTCTGTCTATATGAAACCGGCTTGAATGATTTTTTTGGCAAATTTTGTGTGAGGTTTATAGTATATTGTGTCACAAGGGCAGAAAATAAGCTCTAGCGCCCAAAACTCTCAGATAGTTAAGAGCTGCTAAAGCGTTTCCTGCTTGTGTGACACACAACTCTGTTATTCGCCTACCGAATCAACCAAAAATTGGGAAGATATAACAAAAAACTTTGACATACACTGACGTTTAAATAAAAAATTCACGTGAAACATCAAATTCATCAGGTGACAGATGGTGAAAATATTCAAAAATCGTGGCCCTTGTGCTGCTAAACAATACTATTTTTGGTGCTCATATTATTTAATTCAATTGAGAGACAGTTTACTGACTGCGCCATGTGTTGTTTGAAATTTTTTTATTATTTAAATAAAATATATATTACATTTAGGTACATTGTTCTACAAAGTCTCTCTGACAAACAACTGACTCACACCACATGTCAAAACACACAATCTTCAACTCCAACTGATAGGGGGACCTAGCACATTATGACAGGTGGAATGGTCTAATTTTGGGAGTCGAAATAAAAGTTCAATTATATGTGGAATTGCAAAAATTTAATAACAAAATTTATTTAAAAATAAACAAGCACGGCACTGCTACTGGAAGTTTTTAGCTTTTGACATGCTGGCTTCAAATAAACTGTATACTACTCTTGTAGTTTGTTTAATTATCGGAAAATTGAACCGTTTTTATATAGATAGATTGAATCACGACCAACGAGAGGTTTATAGTTAGGCATTAAAAGTTTTAAAATGTTTGCCACTTAAGTAGAAAGTGGTATTGTTTCATTTTAAAAAATATTCAACACTATTTATAAACCTCTGTTAAGACCAGTCATTTCTTACGCAATGGAAACAACTAAATACAAAGGCAAAGGAGAGGAATAATATTTAAAAGTAACAGAGAGAAACTAAATAGCACACAAGATGGAGGTGCTTGAAGGAAAAAATATAATAGGATGGATTAAGTACAAAGGTTTCAATAGACAAAAATTACTAAGAAAATTGATACTAGTGATGAGCAAAGCAAGACCAAGACCAAGACTCGGTCTTGGTCTTGCTTATTCAGTCTTGGTCTTGGTCTTGCTCAAATCTGTCTGGTCTCGGTCTTGGTCTTGGTCTTGCTGGTATTTTGTTTGGTCTTGGTTTTAGTCTTGGTCTTTGAATTAAAAAAGTTCATTAAGACATTATTTCTTATTGTTATTCAAAGATGGATTGTGAATAGATCGTTTAAAATCAATCATTATTTTGTAAAATACCTTATTTTATTGCACTTTGAAAATATAAATATTCTATTAGCTCATTATTAGGTTATTTTTATCGATTTCTTATGGATGCCCATAAATTAATACATAGCAACCATCGAGCTGACTCGTTGTTTAACCGATTGCGATGTTTCCGAATCACAAGTGATGCTTTGGAGAATAGCCTTTCGGCTGGGACCGATGTAGCTGAAATCGACAAAAAGTTGACGCTGTTACAAATATTTTATCTCATATAGTTACTGTGAAAAATAATTTTTGGTTGAGTCTTGCGTATTTAGTCTTGGTCTTGCATAGTCGGTCTTGGTCTTGGTCTTGCGAGTCGAAGAATGGTTTTGGTCTCGGTTTTGGTCTTGCTTTTTCGCAAGACCAAGACCAAGACCAATTTTGCTCATCACTAATTGATACACCTCAAATAATTATTAAAATGCTTTGGTGTTAACCATAATCCGCAAGGCTTGAACGGCTTCATGATGATGATAAATAATTTTATATTTTTTCCAATTATTAGTAACAAATATTTACTAAGAAAATGTTTGTTTCAGAATTAATTTTCTATTATTAATCAGAACGCTACTTTTATTAATTAAATTGTTATCAGGACTTTGTGATTTATTATTTATATTAGTAATTTTCTGTTTTATATGAATAATATACATTCCGTTTGAGTTTTGACGTTCAATTCTGTGAAAAAATCTTTTATCACTTACAATCAGTTCTTCTCGTGTATATGCTTAAAAGCAAACCAAATATTTTTATGCTTCAGATTACCTATACTTACTTTTAAAGGAATTTACAATATTTTTGATAAATTAATTTTTATTTAGTAACACTCAGTAAATCAACAGAACTTTGTACAGTTTTTTTAACCTGCTCTTGATCTCTTACATATCCTGCTTAGAAATTCCTGAACTTTCGACTCTGTTTATTTCGATTCAGTGTTCGTTAATCTAGTTTGATATCTGTTGACCTGGATTTAATTTTTCCACACATAAATCTAACGTTGTGACATTAAAAACTGGACTTTATCAAGAGTAACAAAGGGAGTTCTTTGCCTTGCAAACCTAGATTCAAAGCAATTTATGTCGTGTTAATTTTAGGTCTGTTTTCCCGAATAATATGTACCACAGGTTGAGAGCCGCTGCTCCGATCTAAACATTTAAATTTCTTCCAAATCCTACTTCGAACATGAATTTTTAGTAGTAAATCGATTTGAAATTTCATTCTTTGTATTTATTAATTGACCCTGTAAACTGGTGGATTGGTAAATTCATATATTCCGTCAAACACAGTAGAAACATGCATGTCTACTTTAGAAATTATGCATAAGCATAAGTTTTTATTTATAAACTTTAGAGACCCATCATGTACTTTACCTCATTTACATATGAACACTCCGTATATAATCATATTTTTTCTCCAACCATCAAAAAATGATGACATTTTTGTACTATTTTCAGGTGCAAAAGCCTTCAATTCCCTTACCGTACAAAAATTTGCTCGTTGCTTAGCAACACTTTTAATCCTAGGATTAAAAACGCTACTTTTAATCCTAGGACTAAAAGTAATTGCATTTGTGCTCTCTAATTGAAATTTGAAGAAAAAAACATTGTCTCTTACAAACTTAGTAAAACAAACTAATTGGGCAACTATATATAGGTATTTATTTGTTATTTATAGTGATATTGAATGTACAATTATTGCCAAAATTCAAAGCACCACTGAAATTATCACTAACAATTTTCGAACAATTCGAAAGATTTTCATTAATGTTAGAACAACTCAAAATATTCTCCGTAACTGTTGATGAAACATTCGAGGAAATATCTGAACAGATACTTGTACCTTCTTTGTCAGGTTGCAATATTTTTCTGGCAGTATTCTCTTTGGTGATACGTGATTCTTCAATATATCCTTTTGCTACCGTACTCGATTTCCAACCTCCATGTCTTTTGAGACAAGTGAGGTCACCGCCACCATCAATAAGAAGTGTAGCAGATGTTCTTCTTAGCGAATGTCCAGTATAATACCCCTTCCAAAGGTCTAAATTTTTAAAATTTTGCAATTTCTTGCGGCACGTCACTAATTTTGTGAATACCAACAACCATTCTTTGACACTTCCCATTAACCATACTTCAAAAATAAACGACGTTCCTGTATATTTCATGGCCGTAGTGCAACATATTTTCGAAATAAACGCAAATAATTATCGCCTATAATGGTAAACAAACGAAGTTTCTTCTTTTTTGTCTGCAAAATTTTCACGACCAGGACCGAGTCCATATCTTCAATCTCATCAATTTTCAAATGAACTAGTTTGTCACAACGCATAGCACCTCCAATTCCTAATACTAGAACAACCTTTATCATCAAATATACATTATCAGGTGCCATATCCAGGCACCGATCCACTTCCTCCTTTGTAAAAACCCTAGCCTTTTAGGTATATATCCATCATTTTGCCTTATTAACAATGCTCGTAATTTTGAATATTTACTAATATCCACACCATTTTTGATATCCAATGTGGATCGCAACATTGAATACGGTGACCAAAGAGTGGATGGGTTGACGGTCTTCGTTAAATTTGAGAAATACACCATAAGAACGCTTTCCGCATAGTTTAGCACATTATTTTCTTTCCACCAATCCATGAATCGCTGATATGCAAGTTCATAAACTTGGCGAGATTTGGGTGGCAAAAGATTTAGATATACTGCTTCGGCACTTTCCAATATATCCGCAGGTATATTTTCATCGTATTTGGGATTCATTTTGAAAGCAGCGTAAAAACTACTACAAAAATTTTATGATTAGTACGTTTACTGACGTCTACTTGATAATCAATATTTACCCAACAATATCAGATATCCATGACTACCGACTTGCTATCGCTGTTATAATTAATAGGTGTTCAAATTTATTACCAAATTATTAACGATTTTTGAATAAAACTAAATTTATTTTAATTTTGACTCGGTTGGAGAAAAAATAGTATATATCATACGGACTAAAAGTGCCTATTTTTACTCGAAATTTTGCATTCGCTCGGCTGCGCTGCGCTCCGCCTCGCATCTGCAAATATTGCTCGTAAAAAAATATGCACTCTTAATCCTTATAATATAATACTATTTCTTCTTACTGTATATTTTATTACAATAGATATTATTATCAATTTTTAAACTATTCTACACTAATATAATTAAACTTTTCCATTTTGTTGTAGGATTTTTTTTCTATTTAATGTAGAGATTAATAATTATTTATACATATTATTTATAATCATTGCTATCTAATTTTTACGTAGGTATACATTCAACCGGTACATTCACATGATTTTCTTAAACTTTAAGTGAATCATTTAGAAATGACGTGTTGTCTAATTTCTTTCGATAGTTATTACAAAATTATGAACTGATAATACAATATTTTCCGTAATGTGGTGTTTACATATCTGTTTATTTCGATAGCACACACTATACTATGTTGTAATTATCATTGTTTATCCAATATAAGAGGTCTTTGTGTCGCATTTTGAATCATAGTGAAAACATTGTTGAGACGAGATGATGCCGTTATTACCGGTATTAACGAGGGGAAATTTAACTTTTTATAGATTTTCCAAAGAGCTTGGAGGATTGACGAAAAATGGATTCGGAACACCGGAGGTGTCTGTTTTCAGAAAACAAATTAGAGCGATTAGTGTCGCGCATGGGGATCTTCAGGATTTACCTGAAAAAGTGAGTAAATTTATTTTTTAATACTGTATTAGACGTGAACAAAAACATTCGTAATAGACTACTAAAATTAAAGTTACTTATTAAAAATATCAAGTTGCATTTGGAAACATATTTTGCTTGCTTTGCTGTCAGTTGAGTTTTAAGTTGCTTGTGGGCTAGTATCCAAAGCTGAAATCTGTCGAATATTTTTGAATGAAAACAAGCAGAACCATTTATAGAGCAACAGCGGAGTGAGATCATGTCTGAATCTTGGAAGACCACGTGCACAGACGTCGCAGAGATTGGCGAGAAGAGTAAAAAATGGCACTGAAGAAACTGACTCGTCAATACAGATCTTATAAGAGTTGGAATTGAGGAAGAATGGTCTAAAATATCGAAGATACTCTCAATAACTTCTTCGTATACCAAGTTGCTGTCGTCAACTGAGGAGGGTAATGATAAAATCATAATTTTAATGACGAAAAGTAATTCTAAAATAAAGGGAAACGATGGACAACGTAAAGGATTGCCCTGGCAATGTTTGATACAAACATAACGCGAAATTTCCAGATATAATCCTTGTCTGGTCCACACATTTTTAAGATAGAGCAGGATGGATCACTCCTCAATGCTTGAGTTTAGTTAAGAATTGGTTACAAATGGTTACGATAGATGGGAATAATTAGTCTACCTTTCATTTTTTGTCGATATTTCTTATATTGGCTATTAATAATTGTTTTAAAAGACATCTATATATTCTCTTAGGTATATTTTTTAATGTCATAATAATAATATGGTAGTAATAAGGAAAATTTAGAAGCACATCCCATTAAAATTATCAATGTCAATCATTTCCAGTAATAACAAGCTGGTAGTGTCATCTCCAACTGTTGAAGGCGAACTTTTGACTTTGTTAATGTTGGTATTTTCCTCAAAACTATTATTTATTTTACTTGCCTCATCTGGGTTGTCAGTAATATTCTTTTCCCCCAAACTACTCATAGGATTGTCTAAAAATGTTCACTTTAACTTTAATATTATGTCTACTTCTCAGTGGCGTAGTCGGTGGGGGGTACGTTATCTTCTTTACATGTGCGGAATTTATCAGTACTAAAACTAAACTGAACTTTTTGAACTATTAACTTTTTGTTTTCGAATATTTATCACGCATTATGCCTATGTCTGTAACCTAAAAATATAAAATACTATTTGTTTTAAAAGTTATTATCGTCTGTATTACGTAAAATGAAAGGAATTCTATTTTAATCAATTGATATTTCAAATAGGAAGTAAGGTTGAAGCACGGACTTCATTTTGATATCGTAATAAGTTTGTTTTTAACTTTACTACACCTTGTTTCAGGTAAAATTATACGTCGAAGAGAATGTCAAACTTTGCAAACCAGACAAACTTCACGTTTGTGATGGATCCGATTCCGAAAATCAAAAGTTGATTAATATAATGCTCAATCAAGGAACAATTCAGCCTTTACCGAAATATGATAATTGGTAAGTAATTTATCCCGAAATAATATAAATAAAAATGTATTTGAAATCACCATCAATTGCCAAATCTGCACCAATTTCTTTTGCGATCAAAGCTATTTAGTCAAGGTCGAAAAAATATTACCGAGGTTCGCCTAAAACCACTTCATATGTATGTATTTTGATGGTTTATATGTCTATTAAAAGAATAATGGACCAGAGGCGTCATATCCTACGTCATTGTCATCGTCTCGAGGATTATATTAAACACTTTTCGTATTTTACCTTAACATTATATGTCAGCATTATGAAAATTTCGAATCAATATCTCTTCAACGTAAGGGTGTACTTATACTTATGCATTTTAATGTTTACAATCTAAGCGAAAGTGGGTGAATGTAGGAAAAATTCCCATTTTTGTTCAGGTAAAATATACCTAAGCGATCCTACTTTCTACACAATGTTGAAAAAACAATATCATAATTGGAATTCCCAACAAATAAGCCATTAAGAGAGAAGTTTAAAATTAATATGCTTCTAAGAGCTCCCCACACAGTCAAGTTGTCCTTAAAGCACTTCAGAGCTATAGGGTGACATCTCGGCTAGTATGGGAATGCGGCGAAGAGCTTAGAAGACTGGCGACTCGGAACAGTGTAACACTGGAGTGGGTCCCAGGTCACAGGTCCCAGGTCACAAAGGAATCGCTGGCAATAAAAAAGCTGACGAACTCGCAAGAGCAGGATCGTCAACTCTGATGAACGGACCCAAACCTTCTGTGGGAATCCTCAGATACTTAACGAGGTCATGGTTAAAAGGTTGGGTGAAAGAACAACACAATAAACACTGGAAGAATACGCCCAGGCAAATGCATGGGAAGGAATTCATAAAATAACCATCAGAATAAGTAGCGAAAGAACTGCTCTCAATGAGCAGGAGCAAACTACGCACCATAACGGGGCTACTTACGGGACACTTTCCCACAAAGTAGCACCTAAACAAAATAGGGCTGTATAACGGAGACCTTACATGCAGAAGATGCAAAAAGGATACCGAAACTGCTTTGCATATACCATGCAATTGTGAGTCGCTGGACCACAGAAGGCAGAAACTGTAAGGCAGAATCCAAATGACTCCAGAAGACTTCTACAACCAACCAGCAAAGAACCTGTATGAGCTGATACAGGGAACGGATTGGCTGAATAGGTTGTAGTCAGAACACTAGGAGTATCCACAACAAGCCCAGGAGGCTGAGGTGGTGCGGGCGCGGGGACGGCTCCTTCTAAAAAAAAAGCTCCCCACTACGATCTTTGCTTAGGCCAGACCTTAACTCATACATCCTTTGCAATTTCTGGATTAATTTGAGGTACTTTTCCGAGTGTTTATCCACAATACTACCAAACCATATGCTATCATGGATTCGTTGACCATGGCGACATAGATAAAAAAGACGGATTTTGACTTATGCGCAAGATAGTTCGCAAACTTCACGCGGCATCTTATTATGTGAAATGGAATCTACTTTAAAGACAAGGGGTTGAAAAATATATTTTTTTTATTTCAGTTGGTTGGCAAAAACGAATCCAGCTGATACGGCAAGAGTGGAATCCAAGACTTTCATTTGTACTGAAAAAAAATCAGAAACTATCCCAACACCTAAAAACGGCGTAGTCGGAAGCCTAGGCAATTGGATGTCACCAAAGGATATGGATCTAGCAGTAAAAGAAAGATTTAGTTCTTGTATGACTGGAAGAACTATGTACATAGTTCCATTTTCCATGGGACCCATTGGATCTCCCTTATCAAAAATAGGTAATTTATCTTGTTTAATCAGTCTACATCTTTTACGGAATAAAATTGTTTATTTTAGGAATTGAATTGACGGATTCTCCCTACGTAGTAGCTTCAATGCGAATAATGACCAGGATGGGATCTAAGGTGTTGGAACAAGTTAGAGACGGACAAACCTTCGTAAAATGTCTACATTCCGTTGGAGCTCCCAGTAACGGAATAATAGAGAATCCCAGCTGGCCATGTGATCCTCAAAGAACTATTATTTTACACAAACCTCAAAATAACGAAATCGTATCCTATGGAAGTGGCTACGGAGGCAATTCGCTTTTGGGGAAAAAGTGTTTTGCTTTAAGAATTGGTTCTACAATTGCGAAAAGAGAAGGATGGTTGGCTGAACATATGTTGGTGAGTAAAGCATAACCTTAACCTCAAAATTTTCACCACGAGCAGCCACTGTTAAGTACAATGTTGCCGGTTGAAAGTATTTAGTTTTACCTAATGCATGAGATCTTAGATATCTTCTTATATTTGCATAGTAACAATGTAATTTCTTCAGATTCTGGGCATCACCAATCCCAAAGGCAAAAAGCGTTACATAGCAGCTGCTTTTCCTTCGGCGTGCGGCAAAACAAACTTAGCCATGATGACACCTTCCTTACCTGGTTACAAAGTCGAGTGCGTAGGCGACGACATAGCATGGATGAGATTCGACAAGAATGGACAGCTTAGAGCCATTAATCCAGAGAACGGTTTCTTTGGAGTTGCTCCAGGTGAGCTAATTCATTTAATTTAATCATTCCTTGTGTATATTTATTTTAAATTTCAGGTACGTCACGTAGTAGTAATCCAATTGCGATGGATACAATTTTCAAAAATACCATATTCACAAATGTGGCATCAACAAGTGACGGTGGAATATATTGGGAAGGTTTGGAAAAGGAAATTGCAAATAACGTTGCTATAACCGATTGGAGAGGAAACCCTTGGTCGAAGGAACAAAAAGTACCTGCAGCTCATCCAAATTCAAGGTAAATATAGAAAAACGAAATTTATACAACCTAATTTACTAAAACACGAATTTTTATCGTAGATTCTGCACTCCTGCTGATCAGTGTCCTATAATTGATCCAGCATGGGAAAACCCAGAAGGAGTTCCAATTTCAGCCATCTTGTTTGGAGGAAGGAGACCAGCAGGTGTTCCATTAGTGTATGAAGCAAGAGATTGGAAACACGGTGTCTTTATTGGAGCTTCTATGAGATCTGAAGCTACGGCAGCAGCCGAACATAAGAGCAAAGTAATAATGCACGATCCTTTTGCAATGAGGCCTTTCTTCGGATATAATTTCGGAGATTATTTGGATCATTGGTTGTCAATGGAAAACAAATCATCTAATCTACCTAAAGTATTTCACGTGAATTGGTTTAGGAAAGATGCCAATGGAAAATTCTTATGGCCTGGTTTCGGTGAAAATTCCAGAGTATTAGATTGGATTTTGAGAAGACTGGATGGAGAGAATATTGCTGAAGATACACCAATCGGACTTGTTCCAAAGAAGAACTGTTTGAATTTAAAAGGTATTTTTTAAAATATGGTGAACAGCTGGGCTATCTACTACTCTTTCTTCTACGTCACTCGGTTTGGAGAGCTATAGAGGTCGTTTGGAATGATTTTAAGTTTTACTAGTTAATATTTTTTGATTTGAAGAAAGCATAGGGGATTGGGATGAATGATATTATTGGAAAGTTCTCTATTGTAGGTATACAAATATTTTTTTGTTTTAGGCATAGAAGAAAATGTTAATTTAGACGAGCTTTTCAGTCTACCGCGAGAATTTTGGGTACAGGAAATTGAAGATATCGAAAAATATTTCGATGATCAAGTTGGCGATGATATGCCGAAAGAAATATGGAACCAATTAGAAGAATTGAAAAAACGAATAGCAAAAACAAAATGAAAATGTATCAGTATTATTATCACATATTATAATTTTAATTTAAAAGAATATTTTTAACAATTAGTTAATACATTTTATGTTCATGTTTGATATGAAAAATATACAGATTAGGCAAATAATTATGTTCTGTATTGTGAGTGAAAGAGAGAAGCTATAGAACAATGGAGAGACAATATGGAAGTCCCATCTACGGAGAGTTTATCGAAACCAGTAGAGTGTAGAGTGGTGGGGGGTATTTTGTTCTCTCTTATGCATATATAGGGTTTTCGTTGTTCCTATATGACATTTTACGTACGGAAGATGAATATTTGCCGAATCAGTATAAAGATTTGATGTTATTTTAAATCGCTTTATTCCCTAATTTAGACAATTAAATGCTTTTTTCGTCGAACTTTACTAAAAAAGACATTTGACGTACTATTAGAATGGATAGTGATCGATGAAACAGCGAACGAAAAACACTTGCCTTTAAAGTTAGTCTATTTTTTGTAAAGATCGACGAAAAAATGTAATATGCACCTCGGCGAATAACTGTCTATTGTCTCGCTTGCTTGCAATCGACTATAATAGACAGGTTTTCATCCCTGGGTACAGAAATAACTATTAATTTCTAATTATTTATACTCCAAATTTATATTTTTTGTGATTTGTATGTGTTGTAAGTTAATTTTAATCCCAAAATAAATTGGAAAATAATATATTGTTAAATATTTACCCATAAGTTAATCTAAACAAAGCAAGATATCATGGTTGCCTAAATGCTTAGGCTTAAAGCGCTTGAAACATGAGCGTTTCGAGCACAATTAATACATAACCTATAAATATATGCAGCGCCATGATTCCATGAATATTAGTCTTTGAGCCTTATTCTACTTGTTTTCCACATTAGATTAGATTAGAATTGGAGTGGCTCTTTGTCCTATCCCACTGCGACCTTTGCAGATCTATTGTGGTCCTCCCTATATTTAGAGCTCAATATCTAGCTTTATTCTTTTTATTAGACCTAATATATAGCCTGGATACCGCCTCCTTGGCGTAGCTCTCTGCCCTCGGTTCTTCTTCTCCCAGTAAGTGAAACCGCACCCTTGCTAGGCCTTCGCACTCACAGAGTATATGTGCTCCGCGGTTTCTTCTTCTTCCTGGCAGAACCTGCATAGGCTGTCATCTGCAAGGCCAATTGTGTGCATATGTTTCCTCAGCCTACAATGTCCGGTCAGCATTCCCACCATCATCCTCGTCGTTTCGCGACTTTGACATAGTAGGGCGTGTGACAGTTTTGTCGAAGGGCTTTTAAGGAATAATTTTGCGTGTCTTTGTCCTGGGGTTTCATACCACCAGCGCATCGCTATACTCGATTTGAAATTGGTTGATAGTAATAAATCATTAAAATCCGTCAAACACGTATACAAAGTGGTCCACCTAAATTGCCAAGTTTTAAATAGTATATACATTGAAAGTATAGACCATTTTGCATTTATTAAACTTTCCATTCCTATAGATCTGATAAGGGCGTCGAATACGAAGCTTAACCCGAGGCTCGAACAATAAGCGGTAGGATTCTACCTGTGATGTTTTGCACTCATGCACGTGCTTTCGGGTGGGTTTAAGTTTATATTAAACACAATAATTATATAATTTAGTGAACATTCGGATGTGTGGCATAATTTGTTACCCTTGTATTTGAATAAATATAATACTAATAACAATAAAGCAACCAATAAACAAGTAAATTTGGAAAAATGTTTCTATTTGAAATTCTATAAAATTTATAGTAAGTCATTACATTTCTTCGCTTTAAATTAATCATCATCAGAAAATGAAATATCTGAGGGACTGTCTTCTTCCCCTAAATTGATAATAAGTGGTTCGACCGTTTTCTCCAGTAAACTATCCAATTGCCACATTTTTTCCTCCTCCTTTATTACATGCTCTATACATCTTTGCCACTTCCCCGCGTTGACTTCTTGAAGCGCTTCTTCAAAGAGTTTTTGAACATCGCTCATTTTATAAGTGGTATTTTTTCTAGCCACATAACCTTTCACATGAGCCCATACCAGTTCGATCGGATTTAATTCGCAATGGTAGGGGGGGAGCCGAAGCACTATTATATTTTGTTTTTTGGCCATTTCGTCAACAACATATTTTTGAAACCGATGTTTATGGGTGTTTACAATTGATAGCAACTCCTTTTTAACCATATTGTCCTCAAATTGTATTTGTTTCTCCACAAGCCACTCGATAATTTTTGCTTTTCGCCAAGCAGTTGTAGGCATCTTCTCCAATCTTCTGGAGTGATACGGAGCGTTATCTAACACAATGACGGAGCCAGGTGGAATCAGCTCTATCATTTGTTCGAAATACTCCTCAAAAACATCAGCATTCATATCCTCGTGGTAATCGCCTGTACGAACTGATTGGAATGATAATAGTCCACCTTCTAAAAAGCCATTGGAGCTACCGATGTGAGTTATAATTAATCGTTTTCCTTTTCCAGAGGGCGGATTTATTCCTGTTGATAGACCGTCTAAAAATGCTTGCCGGTGAGAAGTCACATTTTTGTCTGTCCATATTTTTCCAACTGTGTCGCCTTCGTTCAGCCATGTTTCGTCCAAATAGAAAATTGTTTTGTTTTCATTGCGAAATTGTCTTATTTTTCTCAAATAATTACGTCTCCAACACACTATTTCATCTTTTTCGAGCAAATGAGACTTCCGACTATGTTTTTCCCATCTAAAATTTATTTCTCTTAGAACTTTCCATAGTTTATCTCTCTTGATTGCAGGAAAGTCTTCTTTTACTGCCCCTAAAACTCTATCCAAAGTAGGGATCTCCTTATTGAAATAGAATGAATGCACCATTCATCTTATGATGGCCTTTTCGTCCTCATCGATCGGTATTGTTCGCCTTCCTGGAGATGGTTTTGGTGGCGTCACGGTTCCTGTCTTTTCTTCCCGCATCAGCCTGTAGATGGTTGCTTTTCCAATACCTGTCATCTTTGAACAAAGTTCCACTGTAGAATCGATACTTATTGCACTTTTTTGATATCTAAGTGCATTAAATACATTAAGCACAATAATCTTTTCACTAATGCTTAGCGCTGATTTCGCAGCTCGCTTAACTGGAATAAATCCTGAAAGACTCTCCATTTTCAAAAATTACCCAAATGTGTGTCCTAGAATACTCGCATTAGGTTTGTTCGCTCTTAAAATGACTCACAGTTTTATACCAATAAGTAGAGGTACCTACCTACCTACCTACCTACCTACCTACCTACCTACCTACCTTTTTCGTAACAACCTGAAGTAACATTGTGTATTAATTGTTCCCGGAATTCTCGGCATAATTATTTTTACCTGTTATGACAATAATGATTACTATAAATAGGGTTCAAACCGGCACGTCAGGTAGGTGCGCCTATGGAATCGGCTGCTAAAAATGATTTATTACTATCAACCAATTTCAAATCGAGTAAAGGTTGTTTATCCATTTGTGGATGCTCTCTTTACTTAGGCATTTTGCAATTCCACAGGAAGGTTCTGGCCCTATCATGACCTCCGTTGCTCCCTGCTTGGCTAATTCATCAGCCTTTTCATTGCCTTTTATTCCTTGGTGGCCTGGTACCCAGGCTAGGGTCACTCTATTATGACTGCCTAGTCTGTTTAGGGCCTTCCGACACTTCCACACCAGATTTGATGTTATCTTATATGAGCGTATCGCCCTAAGTGCCACTTGGCTGTCGGAGTAGATGACGATTCTTTGGTTATCGACCTCCTGTCTCATCATCTCTTCTGCACAGCATTGCACCGCCAGTACCTCTGCCTGAAAGACAGTAGCATGTTTCCCTAGGCTTAGAGAGATCGTGATCTTCTCTTGTACCCCATATATTCCGGCTCCTACTCCGGAGTCTGTTTTCGAGCCATCAGTGTACCAGTTAAGATTCGCTGTTATAGGAGGCCCTGCTTCCCAGTCCTTTCTCTCTGAAATGTAAACTGTATAGTCGTTTTTAAAACTATATTGTGGGGCAATCTGATCCGTTGGCATTCCCAGTATTGGATCTGCCTTTATTTCTTCATATAGCTCTTTGTAGACCTTACCATGTTCTTGGCTTATCGGATAAGGTCCCTGTAATAATCTGTGACTAACAGATCTTGCATTTCCTTGAATGAGGATATGTAGTGGTGGTAGGTTTACCATTACCTCCAGGGCCGCAGTCGTAGTCGTTTTCATGGCCCCGCGATACTTAAGCAGGCCTGCCTTTGAATACCACTTAGCTGCCTCTGCGCTCCAATCTGCAGTGTCCTGGGCCACCAGACAACTTATCCATAGGTTATCATTGGACTCACAACCTGTGTATATAACCATTTGGTCATGTTGGGATTAAATCCCCAATTCTTTCCATACATTTGCCTGCACCTTCCAAGTGCGATTCTGGCCTTGTGTGTGGTTTTTTCAATGTGGGAGTTCCATGTTAGCTTTTGGTCAAATATCACCCCTAGGTGTTTAACTTCTTTCGCAAATGGAATTTCCACATTAACTCGATGAAGAAATCGGCTTCCATATAAAACAATGAAACCTACACGTGTCATGGACTACAGATCTGTAAAATATCGAGCTGACAGCTTTGCCCTATTTCACCTATGTAGGAAAGGAAATACTGTTAAAAATAAAACTATGCTATATTTTATTTAAAATAAAAAGAATAAATTTTATTGTTTATAAACGATTTTTCAAAAAATAATATAACAGTACTTATAATAATATATGAAATGTTCTTTTTTGTAAGGTACCTAAGAAAAATCACACACGAACACACAAGGCAATTTTATATTCAAGAAATATGTGCTATGTAAGAATTCACCACTTGATGCCAAGACTTAATTGCCTCAATTTTATAGCGGTTCCAAATACTTTATCCCATATCGTACAACTAATACCAAAGCCTGAAAAATTCAAAATTTGTATAAGTACATTATTAATAGCTTGTTGATAGAAAGTTCACTTTTTATGTTACATGGATCTTTTTATGTTTATTTTTGTACGAGGGGACACAAAAATGATATGATATTGTGATATTGTTCCTTCTATATCGTGAACATATCCCAACACCGTTTATCTTAAAAGTGTTTTTCGTGGCATAGAGCCAGGGAAGTTGTTGCTCCTTAGTGAGCGGTCTGCTCTTTGAAAAGAAATTATCTTTGACGCTTTACGAAAAGACAGTTATTTACAGGAAACTGTTATTAAGTTAAATTGTTCATAACACTTACATAAAGTATCTTTCACGCACTTGATAATTAACTGCTCTTGCCATCGGGAAAGTATCACTTTACGCACTTGCCGGGAAAATAACTATTACCTTTTTTTCATGTTTGAAACTTACCGTTGTCATGGTGAGCAAAATGATGTTGATTGTGATATCGTTTTAAGTGATAAAAATAACTGTTTTCTTTTGGTGTACCATGGTGGAGGTAGAAATGGATCATATCATAAGTTACGTATCCTAAAAAGGAAAAGTTTTATTCAGTGACAACAAAAATTCCTTAAAAACTAATTCAACTAGACAACGGTAGCTGGAACGCTACCGAAACGTCGTAATAAAAATATAAAAACATAATATCGTGGTTTGATTCCCAAAAAATAAGAAAAAAGAAAAAATAATGCCACAAGGAACATACAGAAGAAATTATTAGTGTTGACATTTATATCCTCATACATTTTGAAGGTACTTCAAAATAAGTTTAAATTTTGTTTGTTTTCGTTATGGTTTGAGGTTATGATCAACTAAACAGAGCAAGTAATCGAGCCCCCTCTAGAGGTAGTGCAGTTAGTGTCAAGGAAGAAGTGACAGTTCATATCTGTTCAAAGCGAGCGCTTAAAAAGTAGACGCAAATGTATTTAAGTGAACAGAGCAATTAATTTGCTCGAGCAAATTCCGTAAAAAGAGCACAACCATTGTGAGTGACTCTCTGGGTTTGTTCCCGTAGCAAGTTCCTAACTGTTATGAACATGTTATGGAAATATTGAGTCTGCGCAGTATCAGAATTCAGGCTCTGCTGGAACTCTTTTTTGATACTGCGTAGACTCAAACCTTCTGAATATTTGTTTACAGATAGTTAATGGAAAAACCTTCTTACAAACCTGCTATTCCGCCTGAAAGTATTAAAAGGTGTTTGGATTCTGGAATAAATAGCTCAATGATTTTATACAGAATATACACGATAACAGCGGCAGGTAGTGGCGGAAAAACTAATCGTCTTGAATCAAATGGAACCTGTAACAAAAATATCATGGTTAACTTACAAAATTTCAAATCAAAGACACAAGAATATTATGTTAGACTCCATTTCACATAAAAAGAAACCACGTGGGTTGATGTGGGTCTCGGGTCTAGCATACTTCCAGAGATGATAAAAAAAAAATTTTCACGGAAATGTATTGGTGGATGATAATTTTTAAATTTACCAAAATCAGCAATCCCCACCCCCCCCCATCCCCCCCTAGGGAAGGGGTGGGGATGGCTGATTTTGGTAAATTTAAAAATTATCATCTACCAATACATTTCCGTGAAAAAATTTTTTTCTATCATCTCTGGAAGTATGCTAGGCCCGAGACCCCTACATCAACCGGAAAATGATTGAGATTTATAAAGGGGGACAAAAAACATTCATGACAGGACGGAGTTTCAATCCAGGGCCGAGCACACTTCAGCTGGGCTACGCTGTTTTCATATAGTCTTATGGAATAGAAGATTAAAAGCTCTATGCTCTAAGCGCAGTTGGAGAAGCGTCTACAATTTATATTTGTCAACTTCAGATCGACGTTTGAGATTAATCCGCCTTTCAGGTTCGCTCATACAACTGCAACTTCAGGTGGGTTCTTATGTGAAACGGAAATCTAAATCTGGGACATTTATATAACCACAGAGCTAGAATTTAAATATGTGAGTTTGGGTGTCACTTTTTTTTAAAGAAGCCGTCCCTTCGCCGGCACCACCTCAATCTCCTGGGCTTATTGTGGACAATCCTAGTGTGCCTACAGCCTATTCAGCCAATCCGTTCCCTGTATTGGCTCATACAGGTTCTTTGCTGGTTGGTTGTAGAAGTCTTCTGGAGTCATTTGGATTCTGCCATACAGTGGAAAAGTGCCCCGTTATGGAGCGTAGTTTGTTTCTGCTCATTGAGAGAAGCTCTTTCGCTACTTTTTCTGATGTTTCTTTTATGAATTTCGTCCCATGTATTTGCCTGGTCGGATTCTTCCAGTGTTTCACCAGTGTGTCACTTAGTATGACCTATAAATATAACAGTATATGGCACTATACAAAAAATATCAATCAAATATTCACGCTAACGATTCCTATCAGTGTATCGGATCACATTAGTAAGGCCATTTCTAAATTATACACCAATATAGATACCTATTATAAAATATTTATGTTGTTGTTGACCAAGTGGTTTGTATTGTTCGAATAATCGACGGAACATTTGTTTCAAATTAAAAAATAATTAATTGGTGGGACGTGTTATATTTAAATTATCGTAAGCAAAGTGTAATTGAATTATTAAAAAAATAATAATAGCGCTCTTCTAAATTATAACTCCGAAATTGTGACATTACATGAAAAATAATTAGTATTTCTTAAGGTTTTTAAAAATAGAAAAACATGGGGTGGTTCATTCATTAGGTATATTTCCCAAACAAAAAACGGAAGATCTGACAATGTAAAGATCGGCCCATATACCCCAATGATGTTGGTGATAACAATACTACGACCCAGCACTGGAATGGAACTCCTTTAATGCGATAATTACAATCAAGCAGTGTCGAACGTGGTTAGTAATTGGATGGGTGACCATGTGATGGAAAATCGTCGTATAGGGCCCGTACAGCCCTGAGCGGGGCAGCATGTCACAGCTCGCCGGCATTATACCAATCAGCACAAGGATAATGTAGATATGCCGTCTTTCGGAGGAGACGTAAAACCGAGGTCCCAAGTCCATGGATGTTGGGTTTGTTAAAGAACGCTACCACTGGTTAAGGGTAGTGGGTACGTTGCGAACAGACCTTTGTGATATCCGACTTGCTTTCACCTCTAATTTCTTGTATGTAGCTCATTCTTGGATGAGGGCTGGTCGAAGAGAATACACCACACTTTCTACACTTTATTATTAAAGACTGTATTTTTTTTTTATTGTTAGAGAACAAATTGTAAGTATATAGAGATTAATTACATAAATTGATGCCTTTTGTTCAGAGTCTCTCGGCTTTCTGATTTCCCTCTCATATTTGGAGGGCGGACTTAACGCTCACTAACAATAAATGTCTTAAGATTATGGAGAATAAATTGGAAACTCAACAGGTAGAGTGCT
Source organism: Galerucella pusilla (assembly GCA_910591695.1). Lineage (NCBI taxonomy): Eukaryota > Metazoa > Arthropoda > Insecta > Coleoptera > Chrysomelidae > Galerucella > Galerucella pusilla. The sequence goes on along the minus strand of CAJUYI010000566.1, from coordinate 79,550 downwards.
CCCAGCGTCGGTGATTAGCCTCAGTCGCAGTCGCATTTAATAACCGAATAAAACGAAAAACAATACTTACTTTATGATGTAGTCCATGTATTGTGAAATGAAAATATATCATGGCTTTCGAATGTCCAGAAGGCTCTATATGGAACACCCATCTATGCAGGCTATATTCAATAAGGGTCCACAATAAAATGCCCTGTGCAAAAGCAAATGCTACTGGTACACTTGGACTAGGATCTGAAAGAAAATGATGTGAATTAAATTACTTTTACACGACTACAGAGAACTTTTTTTTTGTCTCGTGGTGAAAAGTAAATGTAATTGAGGGCGTTCCAACACCATTCTTAATGTTTTGATTTAAATAATTAAAGTTTCTAGGTATGACTAAGGATAGTGAACTGTACAAAATGGTTGTCATTTCCCAGGATCACATTTGCATTTCTGGTATGGTGGCCAAAGATCAGACAATCCTCGGCTATGCTAAACCTAAGCAAGGTCCAAAGGCATGCATTGGCATTACAGGGGTAATGAGGACTATTCCTACAGCGGCGCTGGAGAGAATGCTAGACCTTCCTCCGCTACATTGTGTCATAATAACACGACTGGAAAAAGCATCAGACTATGATGTGGCACATGGGAGAGGACACACAGAGATAAGGCATGTGGATGACGACATCTTCAAAATGCCAACAGACCATGACCACCAGATATATATTTCGCAAGAGCTTCGAGATTGTCATCAAAGATCGAAAGGAGCTTGAGGAAGAGAACGCACCACCACTCAGTAGAGCGAATGAACTGATCTGGTATACAGACTGATCAAAAAATGAGCTCGGCACCGGAGCAAATATGAAGGAATCGTCTCGCTAGGAAAATACGCCTAGGTATTTTAAGCAGAGGTCTATGCAATACTTGCATGTGCAAGGGCAAATAATATGAGAGCCTACAACAACAGGCAGATCAGGATCTACAGTGACAGTCAAGCTGCCCTTAAATCACTTCAGAGCTATAGGGTGACATCTCGGCTAGTATGGGAATACGGCGAAGAACTTAGAACAGTGTAACACTGGAGTGGGTCCCAGGTTACAAAGGAATCGCTGGCAATGAAAAAGCTGACGACCTCGCAAGAGCAGGATCGTCAACTCTGATGAACGGACCAGAACCTGCTGTGGGCATCCCCAGATGCTTAACGAGGTCATGGTTAAAAGGGTGGGTGAAAGAACAACACAATAAACACTGGCAAATACATGGGAAGAAATTCATCCATCAGAAAAAGTAGCGAAAGAACTGCTCTCAATAAGAAGGAACAAACTACGCACCATAACGGGGCTACTTACGGGACACCTTCCTACAAAGGAGCACCTAAACAAAATAGGGCTGTATAACGGAGACCTTACATGCAGAAGATGCAAAAAGGATACCGAAGCAGCTCTGCATTTACTATGCAACTGTGAGTCGCTGGACCACAGAAGGCAGAAACTTTATGGCAGAACCCAAATGACTCCAGAATACTTTTACAACCAACTGCAAACAACCTTTATGAGCTAATACAGGAAACGGAATGACTGAATAGGTTGTAGTCAGAACACTAGGAGTATCCACAATAAACCCAGGAGGCTGAGGTGGTGCCGGCGAAGGGACGGGTCCTTAAAAAAAGGGTAGTGAAGCATCTTTAGAACAAAAAATACTAAACTTAAATAGACATTAACACCGATAAAAATGTTATATTCGTAGTATATTACCTTTAGTAATAAGTGCGTACTTTTCTGCTCCTTTTATGGTTATAAATATACAAATCGGTACCCAAACTATAGGTACTAGGTACCAAGGAGTGATAGTCATATATTCCAATATCGGATTACTAAATAACTGGAGTTTTCTGTCTACCGGTGACGTAACCCATTCATAATATTTTGTACCTAATTTTCCAACTTGACTAAACATGGGTTTATCCCAATTTACCATCCTCTGAAATGAAAGATATTTTTGTATGCCGTATACATTTTGCAACGCTCTTATATATTTTACCTCTAAGTCTTCTTCTGATCCACCACTTTTTCTCCTTCCCCCTTTTTTATATTCTTCTAAAAGATAATAGGCAGCTTTTGAATGATCATATAAACTCATAGGCTTAGAGACGTCTTTTTCTTTGTAAGGTCTTACATAATTTATGCCTCCTGGGTGATTATTTAAAAATTCGTATATATTGTAGGACTGCTCGTTGTACTTCACGTCAAAGTTTTCATCTTTATTCATTTTTTAACTGAAACAGAGATTACAATAGTTACTAACTGTCAGTATTGCATTTATACAATTTAACTTATTGGTGAAAAACTTATATCTTTGGGAATTTAAAAAACTGTAAAGAAAATGAAATGGTTCAGACAACCGATAATACACCGATCTCATGGTGTAAAGGTAGATTTCATGCAAGAAAACATTTAAAACTAAAACTAAGAAGATAAAGCCATGTTATTTTTTAATTTAAATCTCAATTTCTTAGTTTCTTGCATAAGCATGTACGTGTAATGTAGTCTATGTTCATGGAAGAAACAAAGAAATTAAGATTTAAATTAAAAAATAACATGGTTTTATCACAGTATAAGAACGAACCAGTATGTTATCTCGTGACGTTACACTGCCGAGCTCTCTGTGACCTACGAGTCCTACGACGTCGTTCGGATATGGTTCGGATGAGTATCTCATCCGGCGGCCAGTGCTGTGCTGCGATCCAACTAAAGTGCCAGTGGTGAATTTGCGAATCGAGTTATTTATTACAGCTTATATTTTTACGGGTTTTCGGTATTATTTTTATAGTTAATAAGCATTTTTTTGCAATGGATATCATTAAAAAGAAGAAAACGGGTATTGTGTGTGTAGTTCGTGGATGTAACAATAAATATTATAATTGTGATGGAAAATTATACCTTTTTCCAAAGGATTCAGAAAGGTGAGAAACTGTTAGTATAATACTTTATTATTTGATCTTCATATTACATTTATGAGCCTTAGTTTCATGCATTGATTTAATTTATTGTTTTTGTTTCAAAGCTAAAGTTTGGCTCGAAGCATGCGATAGGCCTGACTTGATGCCAAAACTATAAACTCTATACAATAGTAGTCATCGTTTATGTGGTGCTCATTTTGAACCAGACATGATTATGCAACCTCATAAAAGAAAACTTCTTTTAAAAAAGGTTATTCCAACAATATTCCTTTTATCAAATACTGCAATACCTAAAGACTTTCAGACAAATGATTTATTGGAAAAGAATTGTGTTCGCTACTTTTGTGGTTATTTAATTGAAACATGTTCGGAAATTCATACATGCAGCGTATGTGAGACGTATTCACAATCGTATCAGAATTTAGACGATTCGTCTTTATACTGTTACCTTAGAGCAGGGGTGTCAAAGATACGGCCCGCGGGCCACGACCGGCCCTCAAGACATTCGAATCCGGCCCGCTTTGTTGGGGTCAACCAATCACATAGTTACTATACCAAACTATCATTTATCTATTATATAGATATAACTTTTTTTATTTGATGTTATTTTACATATTTCGTTGAATAAAGATTTCCATTATGATATATAAACAAACTTTTTTCAAGCCGGCCCCTCAAGCATGCCTCGAAGAAAAAATGGCACTCATGTAAATTGAGTTTGACACCCCTGCCTTAGAGCTTATGAAAATACGAATAAGGATACTTTTGGAAACTTGAATGTGCCGCATGAAAATTTTGTACAATACATCTCATTATTAGAAACATTATTCCAAATGACTTTTTTTAAAAAGTTGCTACGGAAGATAATATTGTTGAATCACTCATAAATATTAGTCAAACAACAGAGTTTGTACATCCTTGTGTTGATTTTCCAATAAAATATTTAATGAACTATATTACACATTAAAATTTGTCAATAAAAATTTTAAAAATCATAACAAAATGAAAATTGTAATATGGAAAAATCAATAAATATTGGTATAAGACTACTGTTTTATTCACTCATCAGTGTACTGTTCTACAATATTCAAGAAAAAACATTTAACACGTTCAAGTCATTTTAAAACTTATGCCACCTACGCCTATGGTAAAATGAATCGTAAAGCGATCCGTTCAAGGCCATCAAAAGCTCTGTCAATTTATGAATGAAATTTATAAGAGTTATACTACTGGTTAGTTCTTACACTGTGGTTTTATGAATCCACCTATATTCTTATTAGTTTCTTTTAAAATACGGTCCATTTCAGGTAGGTATATTGTATATAAAAAGAATTATAAGTATATAAAAAAATAAAAGATAAAAGATTTATTTCATAAAAAGAAAATACAAAAGCATTTTTTGGAGAAAACTATCAATAAAATCATTATCTAACACTGAATAATGAAACCTTGAAATAATTTTTGTACTGCTTCATACCTCCTCAAGGGTTCAGATTAGATACAAGCTAACAAACATTTTATAATATGTCATATACTGGTATTTGTACGGTATAAACAATGACTTGATAACGTTATATGAGTAATAACTATATATGGATTATTTGTACATAGATTACACAAAATTAAAGAAAGGTAAATATTAAGTATTTTTTCTGGGAAAATTGATTTAGGTACGTCATTAGTCAATCATTTTCTACCCTTCTTTCGTGTATAAAAATACTTGGTCAATCTCCTTTTACATGACATGACCTTGATATGAAACATTAAGGTCCTCCTGACCTGACAGTTCACAGCTTACAAGTTGTTTAAAGATAAACGAGGCTAGATTTAGATGACGAATTAAAGGTTTTAATTAAATTGTATCCCAAGCTGGATAAACATTCGAAGAACCCTGAATAACAAGCGTAAAACAGGTTACATATATTTTTGGACATAAAATGGATGCAAAAAACAAAAGTAAATCAAAAATGACAAGAAACGAAGGAAAGAAAGAGAGAAATCAATGTTAATAATTATTGATATTACAAGAAGGAAGGAAAGAGACTGGTAAAATAGTGGATGGCCAGACCGAAAAGGCAAAAAGAAAAACATCAATACCTACCAAGAAATGATAATTTGATTATGTTTAAAGCTGCTCATTTGAATCAACATTAAGCACGTAATTGTTGCAGGTGTTTAGAATTATTTTCAGACAATATTAATCTCAAGTTCACCAAAGTTCGAGTATTTAATTATAAAATTACACCTTTTTAGATGGTTAGATGTTGGAAGAACGAGGAAGTTTTGAAGAAGTTGGAAAATAAACTCGGAGAGGCGGTTTATTGCGAAAATATGGTGGAGATTATGTTGAGGGGCGAGGAGGAATGGATGGAGATAAGTGGCGTAGTAGAGAGTCCCACACTGTCTGGGTACTGGTTAAGGGGCATCTACCAAATTCGACCTTGCACAATTATGCTTTGTATATTTTTTTGTTTCCCTACGTCCTCACGTTTAAGTTCACATAACGAAAATTTTATTAGAAATATGAAAGCTCCGCAACATGTAGGTAGCCAAGCGGTCCAAGAGGATTTTGGTTCACGTACTACTCTATAGGCTTCGTCAGTACTGAACTGGGAGACCGCCGAGACCGGCGAGCGTTGTATCAACAATGGAACGGCACGCTACTACCGAAGCAGAGAGACAATGTCAGTCATAGAAGGATAGAAAAGCGAGAGATGGATTTTTATCCGATATTTTAGTGGTGGCAACCGAATTTCAATAAGGAATTGTACGGTCATAAGTAATTTGAGGATTCTGAGATTTTTATGTAGTATTCATAAAGCTTCAAATTAGACTTCTTATCAATTAGTTTTTCCATTTAATCCATATTTAATTCTTTACAAGGGCTCAAACTTTGCTTAATATGTGTAATTACCTCATGATTCGTATTTTTTTCAACAAAATTTGGTTAGCATTTCAAAGTTTTTATTCGATGAGAACTCTAAGTTCAACATTAATCTACATGATATATTTTTTTCTTAATTTTCAATACATCCATTACCTCAAAATTCTTTGCCAAAAATACTTCGATATTTTGTCAAATCGCTGCCGATAGATTCCCTTAAGGACCCATTCGAACATGAGTTTACCATCTCAGCCCGAAAAAAAAAAACACCTTTTTCTATCTTCGGAATATTCAAATGGAACTACTCGAAAATCCTAATATTCTTTTACAAACTTCATGCACTGGTTTCAACAACATTGTACCTTGCCTAATTTAGAATAATAATTAATTGTGTTGGCCAGTGTATATTTATGATAATGGGCTTTTACAAATAGAAATTTCAGTAGGTATAAACAATCGATAAAAACTTGCGTGTGTGTTTAAGAATATTAATCCGCAAAAAAGCTTTTTTTCTCACCTAGATACCGTACATATTTTTTAGTCCTGAATAAAATCCCTAACGTTATCAGTTTAAAAGCTTGCTACACATCCTTTCTTTTTCCCATATGGATTTTGTATAGGTAGGTGCTGGAAAAATATAAACATCAATGAAAAAAGTAGAAGGTGTGGCCTAATAGTTTATTTGAAACAATAACGGCTCCTGCTATTGGAAATGGAATCAGAAAAACTATCAAGAAACATGCAAGGTCGCTCGGGTCACGATGGAAATGAAAGTATAAGTGAGATTTTATATTGATGGCGTTGACTAAATGGGAAAGTTTCTTTACATATCACGAAGAAGCGCGAATTTTAACGAGAAAATGCGAAAAAGTTTTATAAGCGATGCCTATATGTATAGCTAAAGCTACAGCTAGCGCCACACGTGACGACGAGCCCGCCCCTACGCGCACAAACTCATTTTCAATGTGACCTCCCACTACAGCTCTTGCAAAACATATAAATGCTCTGTACAGAGGCGTATCATTAGTTGTCCTCCAATTCTATTGGCGTTTGGCATTGTCTGAATAATTTTTGTACGACACTGAACGGCAAGAGGCTTATCTTAATCCAATAGTAATTTAGTGGCTCGCCATCAGGTCTGGTGCTTGCAGTACTCAACTTTCCTCAACCTTCTTCTACCTGTCGCACTGACCTGGCATGGAAAAGAGCTTATTTTGAGATAGGTATAGTCTGTTATTCTTTTGAGAAGAGGAAGATACAATTTGGCTGTTAAGAATAAAGAGAGTATCTGTATCTGTAAAGTAGGGAGGGTGAGTGTAGGTTAGGTTAGGTTGAGAAGAAGAAGATACAGTTTGGCTGTTATTGACGATAACTCCGGACACTCGCATAAGACATGCCTGACAGTTTCATCTCTTCCTGGACACATCCTGCATAAAGGTGTGTCCACTAGCCCCATAGTATGGAGGTGTTTCCTTAGTTAACAGTGGCCAATCAGAAATCCTACTGTTAAACATAGGTTTCTCCAGGTCATCGTCAAATATGTCTTCGACGCCAGCTTCCCAGGGTCGCCCAGGGTAATTCTGGCAAGGCTGCATCCTTTGGTTCCATCCCATATCTTAAGGGATTGAGCATGGGTGTAGCGTTTGGCGAGTTCCGCAATTGTCTAAGTCGTCAGGCCGTAGGTATCACTGGGTCCTAAAATTTTTAGTCCAGCCAGAGATATTTTAAAGAATACGCTGTTTGATTTAATTAAAAGTAGTGTTAGGTTATTAGGCTGTATTTTTATTATCTGTTGAAAAATTATTATTCAACCTACATTTTGACGTGGTTTTCTTATTATAATTTTATTATTTATTCTTATCGTTATCATGACAAATTTTTATGTAAATATTTATAAATTATCTGTAGCACACCCTATTGGAATATATATTTTTTTGACCTAGTTCAATCAAGGGACACATAATGTATTGCTTGACCATATTTCCACCGGTCCCCCTTTGAGTAAATCGATAACACTTTTAGTATTGCATGAGGGTAGTTCGCCAGGATATCATGCCATACAAACATAATTTTATATTTGTTAGAGTTATAGAATGACAAATCAATACATCGAATACATAGTAAGTGGTAGGTTAAAAAAATATTTGCTATAGTTATAGTTTTAAAAGATTTATATTTCTGTGGACATTGGATTCAATGTTATTTTTATACAGGGTCAACATCAATAGGGTGATGTTCAACCTCAAAGTTTTAACCACAAGTATAAGTTAAATATTCTGAAACATAACGAAGCCACCGAGACTCGTACCCGGGATCGTCTTCCGTTTAAAAGTCTAAAACAGGAATAAAAATGTTCTGTAATTATGCAACTTCTATTGCAGATACGTCACTAATGTAAATGAGAAGTTGAAAATAGACTTAGATTGTTGTTCTATGCTCCAGCTTGATCAGGACAAAAAAATAATTCTAGGTTGACATTTATCACTATAGTTTATTTGTTCTAGTTGATGCATTATTTTGCATATGAAGGATTTTAATGCGGTTACTAGCGGTTTTCAGATTTCATGGAACCTGTCATTTGTCAAATCTACTTTACCTCTGTTTCTAGCGTTTCTGCAGCTTCCAAAGAGATTTGGACAAAAAAATAAGTAATTAGATGATGATTACATTCAAATATTCAGACATGGCATAATCTGTGGAATCCATGAATTAACTTTGACATTGTTTATCTTGGCATCACTTAATATGTCTGTTTACTCTTCTAGAATGTTCATTGTTCAGAGATTCTAGCATGGCGATAATGTATAGCAGCTATTTCAGTTCAAGGCTTTCCGAAAACTTATGGTTCTTTTTTTGTATAGAAATGAGCTTTAATTCATTAATCTAACGATTCGTGTCAGGTGATAATTTTACTCTGGTATATATTTGAGGTCGAACCGATTTGGTAACATTAGCTTTATTGGATCAAAAGTATCTAATATTCCTGAAATATTTTAATAAAATGAAAATTTACTGGCAGGTAATGGTCCATTACTGAAATGAGAGAAACAAAAATCGTGATATGTAAAAAATGGGAGACTTAAAAATATAGTAATGAGATTCATTTCGGTAGATGACATGCCGTTTGGTATAAATAATAAATAAATAAAGTTAATTGATAAATGCCGTTAGAAATTATAACTTTATACCTTTATACATATAATATTCAGTGTTTTCTATTTTCCATTACACTAGAATGTATTATTTTTCTATTTTTCTTTAGAAATGTAAATAACTTAATCTTTTCAATATATTTTTTGATATGTCCGCACTTCCGCTTTTTGTGATATCGCGTCTTCCTATTTACTGGTGATTTAAGGAATGAATTAAAATAGTAAACAAAGAAAATACAATGCGCTGAGGAAATTATGAGTAATAAAAGGATTCCAAAAATAGAACTGGTAACCGAGGAAAAACATTAGGTACCAAGGTAATATTTTGCTGATCGGGAATTTCCTGAATGAAAATAACAAAAACAAGTATTGCATTAAAAGCTGAGAGGTTGTTGAATAAAAACTACTAGTTTACAGGGTGTGCTAAAAGAAATAAAAAAGGTGGAAAAAATTGAGAATAATACACACAAAAATATTATTGAGTAAATAGAGTAGCTATAGACAATAGTATATTATACACCCAGGTGGTGAAGACTATTCTTGACCGAGCGGAATAAGGTGCGAGGTTTATAAATGTCTTCACCACCATGGTGTATACAGGGTGTACCAAACTTACGACAAACTTCGGTATATGGGTTATTTTAAGAGATATCAAAAAATGTTATTAACAAAAATAGTAGATGTGTTGAAGGTGCGTATTTTGAAATTATATCGAACTATACAGAGTGCTGCATAAATCCGTTACAAACCAAACATATGATTTTTCAAATGGGATCCCCTGTATATTATACCGAATCCGGATTGGTTACATTTTTTTGAAGCTTTTGATATGAGGTTTTGCCACGTTATACAGAGTCCTTCAAAAGATATGGACACGTTTATGTGAAAATCGTAGGTAAATCAACGCTCTGTAGCTTGTTGTACGTTGAAGAAAAAAAAATGTATTTTGCCAAACAGAGTTTCGTAACACGATGCAATATCTCCGTATTCTATTAAATTTCAATTATATTCTTTCTTGTATACAGGGTGAACGGAAACTCGAACCTGTCATTTTATTTCTTCTTTCAAATAGAACACCCTGTATTTTATGGCAAAAATAGAGTCTTCGATTTTTCTCAGACATTCCCTATACCCAAAGTTTATAAAAACAGAGGTATCTGGTAATATTTATTGTAAACTATTATTGTTGACCTATTATATGTGAAAGCAATAAAAGTTGTATGTAACAAAAAATCCTAATCAATAATAAATTGTAATGAATAAGTCATTCTAAACAAAACTAGCTACCAAAAGTATAATCCCAACCGTAATATTAAACTAAAGGTTCAAAATGTTTACCGTTAACATCAATGCAATGCTGCAGAATAGTTCAAATGATTGACATTTCTCAGCATATCAACGTTAGCAGATCGAAATGCCGCACTAATTATCTCTTTCATGTCATCTCTAATAGCCGGGGATTTTATAAACTTATTCCTTACAAGACCCGAAAAAAATAAATATACTTTTGTTGAATCGGGTGACCGGGCTGGCCAATCAGTTGGGCCCCCTCTTACAGCATTGCATCGATGGTAACGGTGAACACTTTGAACCTTCAGCTTAATATTACGGTTAGGATTATACTTTTGGTAGCTAGTTTTGTTTAGAATGAATTATTTATTAAAATTTATCATTAATTAGGATTTTTTGTTACATACAACGTTTATTGCTTTCACAGAATAGGTTAATAATAATAGTTTACAATAAATATTACCAGATAACACACTTTTTATAAACTTTGGGTATAGGAAGTACTTGACAAAAATTAAAGTTACATAATCGAAGATTGTATTTTTGCTATAAAATACAGGGTGTTCCATTTGAAAGAAGTAAGAAAATGACAGGTTTGAGTTTCCGTTCACCCTGTATATAAGGAAGAATATAATTGAAATTTAATAGGATACGGAGATATTGCATCATGTTACGAAACTCTGTTTAGCAAAATACATTTTTTTTCTTCAACGTACAACAAGTTACAGAGCGTTGATTTACCAACGATTTTCACATAAACGTGTCCATATTTTTTGAAGGACTCTATATAACGTGGCAAAACCTCACATCAAAAGCTTCAAAAAAATGTAACCAATCCGAATTCGGTATAATATACAGGGGTTCCCATTTGAAAAATCATATGAGGTGAAGTGGGGTATATGTGATAATGGGGCAATTGTGACAGTCGGTTTAAAAATAGCTATTTAAATAGATATGCTTGTGCCACCTATTAGACTAAGCTCGAAATATGCTATTCTAGTGAGCCATCACTAGAAACTGTCGAAATTCAAACTTGGATTTCAGTTGAGCACAGATAAGCGAAGGGAGTGTTTCGCACTTATGCAAATTTCAATATACATTTACCCCGTTCGTGCAATGATATATTATTTTCCTACGACCACATAGGAAAGTGACATATATCGCACTGACTAGTTCTATGGAAAGTGACCTTTATTCATACGCGTACGGAAAAAAATCTTATCCGTACGTGTGCGGATAAAAAAGCTGTCAAATTGAATGTTGAAATGCTAGTCTTTTTACTCCGCAAATTAATTTGTATATGTGAAATGCTTATTTCCTAAGTTGATTTGTCCATATAATAATATAATATAATCTATTTATTTCATTTAAAATAAAATAAAAAAAATAAATACCGAGCCCGGACTCGATCCACCCTACTGCTTGTCAAAAATCGAGCCCACGGATGCCTAGACCGCTCGGCCATCCCACTGTTGTAGCTTATGGTTCTTGTCTAAGATACTAATAAGCGCTAAAAAAATATACACAACAGTTTATTTATTCTCCAAAATAAAATGTGTTTATATCGACATTTATTGGACTTTCATGTTATTAAAACAATAAATATCCGTTTTCAATTATTTGAACAATGAATCCTTAAAATAGCTAGTTAATACTTTCAATCTCCAACAGGTAGGCAACAAGTTAAATATTAATTCTAACTTTTTTATAAAGGTACTTTTTTCCATTGCATAAAAATCACAATTTTCTGGGCCAATTTCAAAGGTAAGTAATCAAAACCATATAAAGTATTTACAAATACACATATGTAAAACCTCTCACATCTACATAAAAAAGCAAGATTATACATGCCTAATTTGGTAAAAGTATATCGCGTGGTCGTAGGAAAAATAGTGTACATAACTTGTGCGAAAGTGATTTTTCACACTCGTGGGATTGTCTCACTCGGCTGCGCTCGTGAGACAATACTTCCCACTCGTGTGAAAAATGTCACTTTCCGCACACGTTACGTAATATACTATTTTGCGGTATGTAAGAGTAATAATCCAATTTTTATTTATTTAATAGTTCATAATAATTGAGAGAAACATATTATATTGGTTATTCAATTGAATACTTAATATTCACTTCGGAATGCTGCTAGAACACATTTGCCCCTTGAAATGATACTGTACTTCAGCAGGATATTGTGAAACTACTACCCAATCCTATCGTTGATAGACGTGGAATGTAAGAGTTTCCAGTTTCTTCAAAAAACTTCAACATTCATCATTAACTCTGACACATTTAGAAGTGTTTTGTATCAAGTTTTATTAGTTTCTGTTCCTTTGTTCCATGATTGTTCATAATAGCTGAATATGTTCCGTATTTTTTTCAACAAAATGAAATACAAAAAAACACATGCAGAGAGCTTGGAATGAATTTTAATACAATAGCCCCAGAGTAAAAAGTATGTTATTTACTACAAAAATATAAACTTTCATCACAATTGCCCCGGTCCCTGGGGTAAATGTGATATACTGACATGATTTTAAAAAACATACCGCAACACTTGCAACATTAAACTTTATTTAAATTTCTTGAATACAATGAATAAAAAACCCCTTCAAAAGTATAAGATTTTTTTTGTAAAATTTTTGAAATTGTTCTTGGCACCTTTATGTTGAAAGAAAGTTAAACTATTCAAAAAGTAGATCACATTTACCCCATTCCACCTTGTTTGGTTTGTAACGGAGTTATGCAGCACTCTGTATAGTTCGATATAATTTCAAAATATGGACCTTCAGCACATCTACTATTTTTGTTCGTAACATTTTTTGATATCTCTTAAATAACCCATATGCCGAAGTTTGTCGTAAGATTGGTACACCCTGTATATACAATTTTCTCCACTACTAGCCAAATTTAAGACAAAAATTAAAAATAATTCACAAACGCACCACGAGAACCGTTTACCTCGTCGTCTGACTGACAAGTACACTGTCAGGTTTCGATATATTATGAACGTACCTACTCGTTATGTCATCAGTCATTTTTGGTTGAGTGCGAATTTTAAACTAATGGCAATTTTATTCAAATAATTTTATCTTGATAGATAATTTCAAGCAGCAAATATATTAAAGACAATCTCCTGGGTATACAAAATTATGTTGCACAAGTTTTTGTTGAACTACTATCCCTAAATTCTCAAAATATTTGAATTTGTCCATTATTGACCTAGGTTAATAGTAGACAAAATTATTAACTACTAATGGAGAAATTCAACTTCAACTAGTGAAAAAAAATTATGTTCAGTGAAATTTGTGTAATAATGAATAGAAATAACTAAAATTGATCTGGCTAATTGGTTTTGTTAAAAAAAGTAGTAGGTGTAAGAAACATCTTTAAACATTTTTTATTAATACTGAACAATAATGTATCAAAAAATTGATGGGGAACAAAAAAATAAGAAAAGGGACATGGAATAATAAGGAATAATAAGGAAACTATTTTTGTTAAAAACTCACCTATCTTGTTAATTTATAACAACTACTGCAACAGCTCACCTGAAACAAACAATAATAAAAATGATTATCATGTAAACACACCTTTTTTGTTACATTATGTTTGCTAAATATAAAAGCGAAATTTTTAATCTAACTTCTTGAACTCTAATACCTTTATCGGTTTTAATTATAATTGAAAAGGAAGTCTAAACGATATGGAAAAGATAACACATATTATTCAAGTTATATAAGTACTAAGAAGTTTTCCAAAAAAGTGTTGTGCTGTGCATACGCACAATGTCCTGAGATTTTTGAGTTGGCTTTTCCGAAGAATGAAAACGAAAAAATAAACATATACTTAGTACTGTAATTATGTTGCTGTTGTCATTATATTATTTATTATACTACTTATGAGGAAGAATCAAAGATTTATTTGTTAAAACTAGTCCACGTAAATTTGGTTACATTTTTTTGTATATCAATATTTCGACACACTTTAAGCAAAGTCTAAACAATATAATGTCATTTACATTCATTTTAGTTATAATAAGCATAATATTATGCAAGAAAATTATTTTTAACACTATTACCTTCAGTATAACATTACGAACTTGCGAACTGTATTTAACAAACATATAAATTATCGGTGCAGAATAATTAAGCACAATATTTATTATAACTTGGACTTGCTCGAATACGAAACGTTTACACCGAAGAACATGGTTATGTTTATAACTTGTCCATAGTAAAGGTTTCTACCTCATATACACTTAGTTGTCTACTATCTACACCAATTACAATTACCGCATACTGAATTCCACGACATCACATTCGTTTTTAAAAAATGGTAAGTAGGTATTAATAGTATTCAAGGTACGACCCAATCAACGTACGAGCTATTATCAATTCAATTGAGTAATTAGTAATTAGGTACCCATTTTGAGTGAAAAAGGTCGTTATACCTACATATGTTTTTTTTTATTTTTTTCAATAAGCTTTAATAATTTTTTATTCCAGAAGCATATAATCAATCTACAATTTAGAAAGGTATTATCTACCTAATT
>CAJUYI010000566.1:9651-49731 GCA_910591695.1 Galerucella pusilla | reverse complement strand
CCCAAGCATTTTTTATTTTATATACGAATTAAAATTAATTGAGCAGTTGTGACCATAATGGCGTAGTAGCAAGTACATTTTGTTATTATTTATTATACTAATTTTTTAATTAGGTATAGTCATAATATGTAGTTTGCGCGACTTTAAAAAAATAATTTGCCCCATCTTTATATAAATTTTAATTTTCAAAGAAAACAAGGAGACAAGTTAATATTTGGAGGCTAGAAGCATTATAATGTTCAAAGGAAATGTGCTTATTATTATTATCGTTTTGGGACTCTCTTGATTATAAAAAATTTAATTATGTTGCAGTAGTTATATCTTTATTTCATTGGAGGTACATTATGGAGACATACTTTTACCCCTCAATACACGCCACTGACTGAAATCTTGCTAAGTTCAATAGGTATATGACAATAGAAATGTCACTAGTCCAGTAACTGAAGGGGCAAACCTATCAATATATTTGTCCAATAATTTTTTTGGCTTGATTTGTAGGTCTTGACAGGTACTTCAAAGGGAGAAAAAGTTCTCCAAGATTGCGCCTTGACTAAGGGTCCAAAATGGCCCCTAAGCCCCCCAAAAAACGGTTTCCCGCCATTATATCCCGAAATATGCAATTTGTAAACAAGCGAAAATAAAGAACTAATGTTCAATTATTTTGTTATTAAATGCACACCATTTGAAAGCTCAATATGTCTACTCTCTGAACCAATATTTTTATTCGGATTACAATGCACTCATTTTCCAGGGACCGGGAAAATTTGGAAGATTTGTGAGAACTCCGAAAACGACTGAAAAATGCAAATAAATAAATAAACTTTTTATTGAAACGCCACAAAGATACTGAAAAAAAATTTCTAGGAACATTCAGGACCTCCCCAGACCCCATTTGAAAAACAAGGGATAATAAACCATTTAAAATAAATAAAATGTCAATGATTTAATAGAAGAGGCCAAAATATTGAGGAAAAATAACATTGGCAACTTTTTGCAATGTCCTCGACGGGCGAGAACGGGGTTTAAGGTACACATATTGATACCTACGGATATTCCCATTACAATGAACTTTAAATAATCGAAAAATATTAATTTTTGACCGAGTTATGGAAGAATTTGTCCGCCGGTTTACAAGTTAATTTTATAGACGGTAGCATTTATAGAGGTAGTGCAGCCGCGTAAGCGAGGGGACGTTTGGATGCGATTATCTCGAAAACTATTGCATTCTGGAAAAAAATGATGGTGACCATTTTTGTAGATAATTTAACGACCTTCACTTTTTACCTGAACAAAAATTTTCCAAATTGCATATTTCGGGAGATAATGGCGGGAAACCGTTTTTGGGGGGGCGTTAGGGGCCATTTTGGGCCCTTAGCTAAGGGGCAATCTTGGAGAACTTTTTCTCCCTTTGAAGTACCTGTCAAGACCTACAAATCAAGCCAAAAAAATTATTGGACAAATATATTGATAGGTTTGCCTATTTTCAGGTCTTCAGTTACTGGACTACACTGGTTCTCTTGCAAAATGTGGTCCAGCTACCTAGACTCCGTTTCACGTGATAAAAAGCCACTTGAAGTTGCAGTGATATGCGCGAACTTGTCAAAACCAGCGCCATATTGTAATATTGACATTCGACTTCAAGTCAGTAGCGTGTTTTCACATTTTGCAGGTTATCACAAAATAACGTTATTAAGAATATATTTATTGTAAGTAAAGTTTAAATAAAACTTATTAAGGAATTATGACAGACAGTTGGCAAACTTCACGTGGCTCCTTATTATGTGAAACGGGGTCTACTTCAAAGTAAACACTACAATAATTTATCCAAGAATCGAATTAAGCAAATCAGTGAATTCGTCCTATGGTTCAGTGAAATTAGAACACTCCCGACCTTCACCTTGTACTAAAAGTTGTAACGTTGAATAGATATTGTTTTACAAATCAATAGCACTCGAAACGCAAGGACATATTCATTTGGTACAGGAAATTAAATTTGCATTAACTGTTATTTTTATTGTTACTTATTCTAGACACGAAATGTAGATTACACTTTTGCACATTACGTTTCAATATTTAAGTAAATTTGTTTGCAAATTATTCATTATTTTCCACATTTAATTTAGAGGAAAAAATATCTCAGTTGCTACTCCTCAAGTTCCGCCAATGTATTCCTTCTTTGGTGTCATTAGTCGTAGCCTATTAGGGTTATAAGAAGTAACGTTGTGAGCTTTGAGTTGTTTTTGAGTCGCAGCTCTCTACTCTCTACAATTTTTTTCCGTTGTTTAAAATTTGTTTCTTTCTCATTTTACTTCGTCTAGAATCGTTCCAGGATTCAGCTTACTACTGGAAAAATGCGCTTAAATGCTTCCAAAAATAGTTGTACATAAACCGACACATTCCATAAGTCACTGGTTATGTTTATTGATATTTATTTGATGATGTAACAGACTCATAGGCATGCGATATAAACGATTTTATAATGTAATTGAAAGGGAAGGTCAATAAGTAATTAAATGAGTAATTTTTTTTTATTTTAGTATATTTTTAATGGCACGAGCGAAATTAGATTTAAGGTTTAATTTATACAAGGTAGCTAGACAATATTTAGAGCGAGTCTAATACATTTTATCGAAATTGACCAAAAATTAGTTAAGGCTGATGACATTGAAGTTAAAATCCGTAATTTTAAAAACAAAAACCTACATATTATTACAAATAGTGAATAAAATATTGAAATGTACAGGGTATTTCGAAATGCATGCGAAAAAATTGTTTTAAAAGGTTTTTTTCTATGTAAAAATTTCCTCAACCCGCCTGTTACATTATAAGGGGGAGAAATTATCCACCCTTAGTTTATTTTATATCAAATCTTTTTTTCGTGATACAGTTTTTGATATAAAAATAATATTTTGAGTTATTTTACGTCCGTTCAAGTATTTAAAATTTTGAAAGCGGTTTTATAATTGAAAAACAGTTTTTCAAGTTTCCCAAGGCAACTGATATTTTAAATAATATTTTTATTAACACTAATTTCAATTTTGTAAAAAATATTTGATATTTAATGAAGTAAGAGATGATCATTTCTCCCTCATATAATGTAAGGAATGTTGAAAAATAAAACCGGTGGCTAATCAATGCGAGTGCCCGAGAATTTCAAGTTTAAAACTTCTTTAGAAGTGATAACTCGGAAGGGGGTATGTTGAGGAAATCTATTATGGAATCACGTCATTTTGCTTGCATGTATCTTCCCAGTAGATGAGTTAGGCGGGTATCACTATAGATATAGGGAAAACAATGTGTTAGAGAGAGATAAATGCGAATAATTTCTTAAGAAAATATAAACCCAAAATATTTTTGACCACTATATAAAAGGCATTACTTAGTATAAAATAATGTGATCGGTCAAAAACACCAGAGAAGAACTTCCTTTGTATCAATTTTCAGTTCTTACAATTAAAAAATAACAAAATATGATTTTTTTTCAAAAATTAACTGATATTTTGGTTTTTCCAAATTTCCTCTGTTCCTAATTACCCGATTAACTTGCTAGACCCCTCATTTTGTTTGTATTTTAATTACCTACGATTTATCTACAATATATACAGTGTGGAAACCACTTATGGTTTATGGTCATTATTTTAGAAAATTATAAAAAATGCCGAGACACGTCAACTTTTAAATTGAGTTGTGCGTTATGTAAACATAAATTTAAATGTACAGGGTAATTCACGGAAGTATGCCATAGTCGGTGTTTTTTTTTAATGAAACACCCTGTATTTTTGCATATTTTTGAAATTCTCTTAATGAACCGACTCCTACAAACTAAATAATGTATGGTCTGTTACAGGGTGAAATTTTTATTTTTACAGTTATTAAACACATACATAAAATACCTCATGTATTTGATTTTAATAGAATAAAATAAATGCTCAAAATGTTATCCACCTAGCTGTTGGCAATAGCACAATCTCCTATAGAACTCCTCCTTAACTTTGCTTAAAGTTTGAGGTGAAATATTCCGTATTTCTGTAGTTATCCTGTCTTTGAGGTCTACAATGCTAGTTGGTTGTGTTGCATATACTTTGTTCTTGAGATAACCCCACAGAAAAAAATCTAACGGCGTAAGGTCTGGCGATCTAGCAGGCCAATTAATAGAACCTCTTCGTCCAATCCATTTATTGGGGAAGATTTCATCTAAATAAGTTCTTACCATTAAAGTATAATGGGGTGTTGCCCCGTCTTGCTGGAACCAAACATTTTCATTCGGTAAGCTAGGATCTATTGCGTTGAGATATAAGTTTGCCAACGTAGGAATAACTTCATTCTGAGCATATTTAAATATTTTTCAGCTGTCAAATTTCCATCTATAAATATAGGACCAATAATATGGTCGCCTATGATACCGGCCCAAACGTTCACCTTTTGAGGGTACTGAGTATGTGTCTCACGCATCCAATTAGGATTCTCTGCTGACCAATATCTACAGTTCTGTCGGTTTACCTCTCAATTCAATGTGAATTTTTGATGCGTCAGGAAAAAGAATGGTACCAATGGTACCCATCTCATTTCCGTTCAGCTTATTCATCAATCTTTCGCAGAAATCCATTCTACGATCTGGATCGTCTTCTGTTAACTCCTGCACAAAAGTTAATTTGTGGGGATGAAGTTTTTCTTTATGAAGACATCTTAGAACAGTTGTATGACTAACATTATTTTCACGGGATATTTGACGTATACTTGAAGTTGGATTCTCTTCGACACTTAACAAAATATCCACATTCACATCATCTTCAACGAAGTGTGGTTTTCTTTTAAATGGTTTAACATGTCCAAGTTCTCTGAATTGTGCATGAATTTTAGATACAGTACTTTGTGAAATATTAGGCAATTCGGGATACCTGTGATTAAATAAGTTTGCCACTTCAATTTGACTTCTGCAGTTATCCCCGTACCCGATCATCATTAAAATCTCAATTCGGTGAGTGTCACTTAAATATTTCATTGTTATGTCGACAAGTAAAGAGTATTTGACAAAGATTTTACTTCTTCAGTATAAACTGTCAACACATCAACAACTGACAGAATAGAAAACAATCCACATTATTTACCGATTTAAAATAATCCACATTATTTACCGATATTGTCTAATTATTGGCGTTTTTAGGCAATTTTTAGGTATTTATGTTAAAATTCATGGGCGTAGCTGATTTAAACTAACTTAAACAATATAACTTATCCCAAATGATGTGAAAATAGTCCAAATTTCGTGTATTGATGGTTTAATAATGAATATTAAATTATAAATATAGGAAAACACATTTTACTCAACTTATTCTTGAACTAAAATCGTACTTTATTAACTGAACCATTTCAGTATTGAGATTAAAAATATACCATATTTCATAATTCAGATTCTAAATATAATTTGTGTATGGTTCCATTCAAAAAAAATATTTTTCACTTTGTATAAACTTACCGCCAATTACAAACTCCGTCCACAGTTGTTAGTTAAAAAATTAGACACATTATTTTGAAGTCAGCAGCAGAACAGAATAACCGCACTAAAACCATACACAACACGTAAACATTGAAAACAAAACACAAAAAATTAAAAAAACTTATCGGTACAAGGTTGTGTTCGAAATGAAAAGCTGCGACTGATAGTGTTTTTGGCGCGATTTTATTTCTTGTGCGTGCGTCCAGCGATCACGGAAATTTGTGCGCAAAGTTAAATCTAGTGTATAGTCTAGGAATTGATATTAAAATTATCTACGGTTAGGAATTTTTATATTTAAACATTTAGGAATAGTAGAAAAGTAATACTATAAATAATAGAGCTTTATTGTCATGATACGTAAGCCATTTGTGTGATTTTTAACACCCTCTTACTTTGTAAATATTCCTTCAAGAGTCTTAAGACTCTTTGTATGAAATATTTTAAAAGGCCGTGACTCTAGTCCTGGTGCAGGCAATATTAAATATGAACAATCCACTGGAACAATAATTATAGAGAATTTGGCGCACTACAACTTTTGTTATCAATGGAAATACGATTGAAAGCATGGGAAGTGAGATATTTTCAAAAATAAACTTTCGATTTCCACCTAAGTCACAAGAAAAAGGCCGCGTTCATCACATCGTAGCGCTACTGGCGCGCTAATCAATTTCCTGCTTAGCTCGTGTTTTGTAAACTGATCAGTATGGCGTGCCGTTTTGGTATTTAATAACATCGTTTTAAAAACAAAAAAACAAAAATATCTCTTCTTTCAAAAATGTTTATTCCCTAATTATTCTGTTGATGAATTAAAATTATGTTTTTCATAATAATAATACAGGAATTTTCATTATGAAAAACATAGAAATTGCCGATTTAAAATTATGAAACACATAATAAAAATTCATGAATTAAAATTATGAAAAACATAATAGAAATTCAATTTTGTTTTTCATAATTTTAAATTGGTAATTTTTGTTATGTTTTTCATAATGGAAATACGTATATTATTATTATTGGAATCATAATTGAAATTCAAGTATTAAAATTATGAAAAGCATAATAGGAATTCAAGAATTAAAATTATGAAAAACATAATAGAAATTCAATTTCCATTATGTATTAAGGTTGCCTATCTTGCAGTAATGCATTTACTATCCGATTTCAGGTACTTGCATTAGAGTAGTATAGGCAAACTCAATACATAATGGAAATTGAATTTCTATTATGTTTTTCATAATTTAAATTCTTGAATTCCTATTATGTTTTTCATAAATTTAAATCGGTAATTTCTATTACGTTTTTCATAATGGAAATTCGTGTATTATTATTATGAAAAACATAATTTTAATCCTTCAACAGAATAGTTACGGAATAAAAATGTTTGAAAGCAAAGATATATATTTTTTCCCCTTTTAAAACGATGTTATTAAATACCAAAGCGGCACGCCATAGATCAGTTTTGATGGTTGTGGTAGAGATCGCCATTTTTTCAACAACTTTATTCCTTGCCCTGCAATTTATTCTTAACATTCAATAAAGTGGAATTTCAAGTTATATTTCGTTGATTTATTTGACGTACAAATTAGAAATTGCTAACCGGAAACAAAACTAATTACATTTTGCGTACTGAATATGAAAAAAAACAAGTTGAAACAAAAGATCCTGACAGAGATAATAAGGATAACATCCACTATCCCAAAGAAATGACTTGCCCTATTTACGCGTATATCCATCAAATGGCTTTCCATTAATTTTATTTGGCGGGTGGAAAATCTAGGTTAACAGTAACCGAGACTTTCCGTCGCCTGAGAGGTGTGGGAAGCGGTGGAGGGAACAAAGAAAAATAGCCCTAGCTCGGTCGGGTTGTGCGGGTGTGTTCTACGTTTACGTAGCTTCAATAACAAGTTTCTACAATTCCTAGTCAGTGACATGGGGTGGATTTTTTTTAGTACGCGAATAATAGATTTACAATTGTCATATTTAAAGTCCATTTTCCACGGTGCGAGTTGACGCTGCAACTCGAAAAAGTTGCATGCGTTTTTTTTCGTTGGGCGCGTCAGTCGCATGCATTAGAACTTGCTCTATTTTCGAGCGAGAAGTGGCTGCGACTTGGTAACTTTTCTGGAGGATTTTGTCGCACCATCCCAAAATTTCTGTTGGCTCCTCCGCTCTGACATTGCTGTCACTGTCAATCAAGTTGGCAACACGTTACGTTTCCCCTATGTCTGGATGAGTCGCAGCAACAAATTATCGATATGCTGATTGTACTTTTTCTCGCATTTGTACCAGCAACAAATCGCTGCGATTTGACGCAACGTGGAAAATGAACTTAAGTAAAGCTTGTTATCGATAGATGACCTTGCAGACAATAGGGACAACGCTGATTGGCCTATAATTGTTGGGGCAAGTTTATTGCCTTTTTTGAATATGGGAGTAACTGAGGCAGTTTTCCATATCGGAGGTAGTGTGTGAGTCTTAAAAGAAGCATTCATTATACGTGATATAGGATGACATAGAGCCTCGGCACATGATTTCAAAATATGTGATGATATATTGTCCAGACCAGGTGATGAGTTGGATTTTAGTGCCTTAAGTTTATCTTCCACCTGCTGAGAATCAAAGGAGATGATGGAAAGTGAAGCATTTATTCTGTTTACAGAAATGTATGGCAATGGTGTAGTTGGATCTTCTTGTGTGAATACTTTAGAGAAAGTATTCGAAAGTAGTGGTGCTGATTCTGCATTGTTGGCACATTTATCTCCAGTTTCGTTTTGTAGAAGGGGTACGGAGCATGCTTTTGATGTCAAATTTGATCGGATGTAGGTACTAATAAAACTTTTTACTATCTGCACTAGCAAAAATTGTTTCTTGATAATTACGTTTTGCATTATTAATTTCGGTACTAAGATAATTGGAAAACTGACGATGAGTAGAAGAGTCACTTGGATCATTGGTTCTTTTAAATTTTCTCCATAATTGTTTTTTGTGTCTTATCATAGACAAATGATGATTATTTATCCATGGTTTAAGTTTCGCTTCTTTAATCATTTTTTCTTTAGTGTACATTTTTATGCAATTGGTAACAGTACTTTGAAATAAGTTCCAAAGTCGGCTTGGATCAGATTCAGAAGAAAAAATATCTTCCCAATTTGTGTCATTCAAATATGAAAATACGCTATTGTAATTTGTGTATGAAAAAGTACTGTAAACTGTGGAGTTATAACAAAATGAGTTAAAAAATTCGATCGAGCTTTCTGTTCTACAAATATTGTCATTTTAATGACGATTTATTATAATTCTGGTAAACACGCGATTCGACAGGTTTGTTTGTATGTGAAAAAGTAATCAAACAATCGTTATATAGATATTTATGAGAAGAGTGTTGAAGAAAACAATCTGCTATAATATTGTGGATTCCGTCACAATTTGGGCTGTTAAAATTTTCTTCTCTTTTCTATTACTTCCAAGTTCCAAGCTTTGTAGAATCCTGACCTCAAAATATAAATAATCGACCCGAATGTGTCTCCTGTCTGGGTTACAGGATGTTTTATTTAAAAGTTTCAAATTCATTTTTACTCCTCCCTATAATGTTAACAACGTACTTTGACACTGTTTTGAAGGACGTTACAATTACCAAAAAGGTATCGATTGCTCTTGACGACGGGCTATAAGTTAACTTACCACCCTTTGGCCCAATATTATTTACAAAATTTGGACAAATGTTTTCTCGTGTTTCCTCAATTTGTATGATATATTCAGACTCCATAATTTCTCAATCTCTAACCAAGTTTTCTGTTACTCTTGAAGTCTGCAGAAGACTTCTGGCTTCGTTATATTGTATAACATTTTATTTGCTTCCTTCCTTTTTATTGTTGATGCTCAGTATTCGCTAATAAAGAGGTCAACGTTCTTCTAAGAAAGTTCCAGTATACTCCTTAAAGTTCTCAAAGTTCAGAAATTTAGGAGGATTATGTTTTTTGATTGATTAAAAAATTTTGCAACAAGTGAAGAGGTATCTATGCAAAATAAGTTATGAATAAAAAAACTATTACGCGACACAATGAAAAATGTTATAAATGGTTTGTTTTGGTGACACTCTGTTTTCACCTGTCGAGGTGTTATTTATCAGATATTAAGGTAAGATGTTATGATTGAAGTTATCTTATCTGCTCGTTATATTTACTCACATTAGTTATCGCTACGTTAATCAGAAATTGAAAAATTTTCTGTCATCACTTTTTGAAGCACTTTAGTTGGAAAAAAAGTAATCTCAATTTTTGATTTTAGCGCCAGTTAACAAAACGATAAATCTAATTAAATTTCAAATTTCGACTTGAAATATTTGGTGACCCATTATGATCTTTAAGAATGTAATATTTAGACATAATAGTATATTAAAGTATAAGTGGATATTAAGGTCTTTAAAACACGCGCGAATAGAGCAAGTGTTTTAAAGACCAGTTATCCACGAATACTTTACGCTATTTTTTTTTGTTGGTGCACTTTGAAATGATAAATACTGATCTATAAGTACTACAACAAGAAGAAATGGAAATCATAGATGGAAATAAGAACTAAATGTCAAATGGTTGAATTCGTCATGTATATATGATGTATACCAATGTATACCTTGCGTTGTCATGGAAATGAGAAAAACATAAACTAATTTGTATTTTGATGGAAGTTCAACCTTATTGAGTTCTGTGAATGTCAATAGTATTAATTTAAATACCATTTCCTAAGATTTTAAAAATCGAAATATTAATATTTCAAACAATACCAACGGCACTTTCCATTTTAATTTATAAATTTGACATTGTTAAATATTGTTCGAATAAAAGTTTTGACGTTACAAACTACTGTCAGATCAATAATAAAAAAATTGTCATTTAGACCATAGATTTAGACTTCGTTTCTCGAGTTGTTGATGTTGCCACGGTAACTTTGATTCGATTTAAACCACAGAGTACAACGGTGTACTCTGTGATTTAAACACGCTGAGGCGCTGAGGCGTGCTTTAAATAGCTTTAAAAAGGTTCACCAATAAAAAAAGTAACTTTTGAAAAGATATTCAGAGGCGCGCTATCAGGGTTAGTGTCAACGTTTAAACCTTAGAAAAATAAGTTACGCCACAGGAACCAATATCTTTATTTGTTTTTATTGTCTCTGTTCATTTTTGGTTAAAAAGTAATAACCTTTATGGAGCTAAAATGAAGAGAACTTTTAACACTCTTATTTCGGTAATTAAGCACTTTAGTGGTTAAAGTTCGTATATCAAAATTTATCAAATATAACGACAGCTCTCTGGGGTAGAGCGTTGTCGGTGGAATGTAGTAATAGCAAAAATTTTTAATAAATGTTTTATTTTTAAAGGAAATAAAAAACCACATAATTTCTCTGCATTTTATTTCTAAATACATTTCTTTATCTTTCATACAATTGTCGATACTATTTTACTGAAACCACAGTCTTTGATATCTTATTGTTTTTAAAACTATATAGTATAATATAAGCGATACTAGAAATATTTTATATCTCAAGGAACATTAGTGAACTAAAGGTACTTTCGAGTTTCGTTTGCTTTTAATAATTTGAAAATATACATGGAACATCAAAAGTTATTCATAGGTACATAAAATGTAACAGATGTGATTTTGAAAATACTAACATTTACATAGTGATCAAGAACATATACACATTGAAACAGTGAAGTTATTGATGATACATGCTAACATTGAAACTCTTTGTTTTGTAATGTATGAGCAAAAAGACTAATCACTTTTTGGTTACACTTTTTTGCAACTGAATTTTTATTTTGGATTATTTGAACGGTTATAATGATAATAATAATAATAATAATAGAAAAACTTAGCCATATAATTATATAATCGTCGCATTTATCTATTTATTAATTATAGTGGAACAGTACACCACATCTTGATATATTATCAATTCAAATTTAACCAGAAACCATGTATATCCTTAGGTAGTTTTATTATCTTATCACCAGTTTAAAATTAATGTCTCACTATATAAAAAAATACGTTAATGATGTGCACAAACAAAATTAACCCCTAGTATAGGAACAAATGAGAATGTAAATGTAGACATGATGACTGATTTTGAAAAGCTGCTCCACGATGTTTATACGCGTAAGCTATATCCAAAAAACTTTCAAAAATAAAGGTTTTTAAAGGACTAATTGACGTTTTTCAACACAAGTCAAATTTCGCACCAAAACGCTATGGCGTCTCTATGACATCACACTTCAGTAAATACTGCAAATAGTAATTCCACACTGTTTGCAAATTGAAAATATGTTTTTATTACTAATTTGAATCATTTTGTGTGATAATCTTGAATGCTATAACGAATAAATATCATTTAAAGGATGCAAAACCAGAGAATACGTTAAACATTCAAACGATATACAAAAGGTTGACGTCACACGTTTGCGTTTTAGCAAAAATGGCGGATTGTTATGTTTTGTATTTAAATTAAATATAATCACAGATGTTATGTAAAAATAAGTGATTGCCTTAGAATCTTTGTAACCTATACAATTATTTCAGTAATTCTTAGTAACTGTCATCATGCCTATTAAGATTTGTAACGAGATACACGCAGAAAAAAGCAAACTTAAACAATGTAATAAGGTTGAGATAGAGCAAATGGTGTACGATGCTATAATTACTAAGTACCTTTAAGTTTACGTTTACAAAAACCTAAATGCTAGTCAAAAATATGATGGTTTGGAAAAATTGACTGACCAGCGAGTGTGTTATCTGCTTTTCTATTTTAAAATGAATTTTCATAATTCTTTCTGTCTATAGGGTTCTTGTTTAATGTACATGGTAACTAATATTTAAATATTAAGTTCGTTTTGGTTATGATTAACTGTTTTTTTTGTTACTTCATACAATCAAGCAGTAATTAACTTGTACCTAATTGTCCAGCACGAATAAAAGCTCTCATTTTTATATGATTATTTCCCTCATCAAAATTGATTCCGGGGAATATAGCAAGACCTAGAATTATCAAAAACGCATTCTTAATATGCAACATTTATGAGTACAGGCCGTTGGAAAGCATTTTCTACGCGATTTCCAAGGACGTATCATAACTTTTATGTCATTTTAGCTCCCCCCTCTACCATAGAAACGGTTTTGAATTTTTTTTGATATCTTTTACTGTACACGAGGTACATCCCATTGTAAGTTTTAAAATTGACACACTCTGTAGGTGTTTTTCATAGTTGATTTATTTCGCAGACTATCTGTAAGCTAGGCAACACTTTAAACATATTATTATGTATTAGTAATTGTACCTTTAATAATTAAAAATACTCATATGAGTCAAAAATATTTATTTATTTGAAATTAAATGATCAAATATTTCTATTCTCGAGCAAATAGTTTTTTCTGATAACTTAACAAGTTGAAAGTTTTATTCTTTTAGGTCTTGTTATATCACACCCGAAAGTATCGATAGTCTATCTTTTTTTATAACTTGTACGATGTACATTAGTTCCGATAAATAAAAGATTTAACTAATAATTAAAATGGATGCGGCTAATTTCCCGACCCGGGCGGCGTAAATCGCCATGATACGCCACTGTAAAAACGACATTTTTTATATTTTTTTTAGTATTTAAAAAATACGTTATTTAAAATAAGTATTTCAATTCAAAATCGTTTAAGATTTAGTTAAAACTTCACAATAGTTTTGGATACCCATTGCTGTCATCACTAGAGATTTCAGATTTAAGTTTTATGGATAATTTGGACGTTAAACAATAAGGCGCGTCCACACTATACCGCGATTTGCCGTTGGTAATGCCAATTGGCAAAGCCAGCGATCGTAAAAACGTTTACATATGTGTTGGCATTCATTTAGTCGCACAACGTTCGCCCACACCATTTGAAAACAAACAGTTAAAGCCGCGAGATACCAATGGTTGGCACGTCCCCACTTTCCGTTCTCATTGGCTTCATAGGTGCTGGCTTATTGACAGGTGTGAACGGTCGCGTCTAGATCGAATCTGCTTTGCCAATTGATAAACAGCGGCATAATGTGGACTCGCCTTTAGGCATCCAGTATCTCACTTGATTTATTTTATCCTAAACACCGAACTATTTATAATTATAAACTAAATGTAACAGAAAGATATAATTAAATAACTGTAGCCTATTTCTACGAGACCAACGAAATCTGCCTTCCTCTGCCTCTCATACGCGTTCATATTTTACCAAACTTTCCTGGTTCGAGTCATGTCTGAGCAGGCACAAAGTATATGCTCTGATGTTTTATCATCTTCCAAAAAAATTATGGTATGTCAGATCTTCTGACATTCCTAGTCTTACCATATTATGACTCAGAGTACAGGTGGAGTGTTTAGCAGCCTTGGTCATGCTTTCTTTACAAGGGAGTCTGCTTTTTCATTGCCATCCATACCACTATGACCAGATATCCATACCAGAAACACTTCGTAGAGTTTTCTTATTGAAAAAAATTTTGTTTGGTAGTTCAACGTTACACGGTAAGAGCTAAGGAGCTTTTAAAGTAGCTTGGCTCTCAATTCCGGAGTAAATATCCTAAGCAGTACACACACATCCAGCTCCTCTTTAAAAAACCTAGGCAAGGGTCAAATAAAGCAAGTGATAGGATTTCTCACTGAGACATTTTTTTCCAGATCTTTACTTATGTCTCTTTTGTTAGCAATGCCACTTATATGAGGTTTATCTTTTTATTTTTCCGCATTTTCTGATTCTTAATGATCTAGGAAGATTTCTTTGGTTTCTCGCTTTTGGACACATACGATAATCATATACTTAATAATTGGAATATATATTTTTCATCTCGTAATTGTCTCAAATCACGATTTGTTACTTCATTTTAAGCAATATTTTTCTATAAATAATTCATCATCTCATCTAATGGTACTAACTAATATCACAACAGTGTAATATTACGATATTAATTATAGAAAGTCATCCAGATGTTCTTGAATTCAATAAACTGAAAATATTTTTGAGTAAGATCATTATCATCTTTACTGAATTTACACATTCATTAAAAGGCAACACTGTCCATAGCACTGTCAAGTTCAGTTGGCTCAGGATATATATCGTCATCCCAACTACTCACATTTTCATACACTCTTTAAAAATAGAGTTGAGGCAGAAATACACGGAGCAACAACCAGCCAGAAGTAGAGCTTGAAACAGATTAAATGTAGTAGTGAAGAAAAACTCTGATGTGTTGTCCTGTTTTGTGCATGATTTTCAGGAATATATCCTTGTTTGTAGACTGAGATTTCAGCTTACTTCAGTTAATGAGATCTGAGATATAAGGGTATAAAGTATTGGCTTCTACTTCCTCTTATTTAAGTATTTTCTTAGTATAAATTGAATAAAAGGTCAGTGACTACTTCATGCAAAAGGGATTACTTATGGCCATAAGCAAACTCTTCTGGTTTGAAGTAGTTACTTAAAATATAAGGATTTTTCCAGTACTGGCTTATTTTTATTTGAATAAAAATAAGATCTGTCTTAAATTAGTAAGTTATAACTTGACGATTTTTAAGGTACTTATAAAGCATCCTTTTTTCCTACGGTAGTTGCTAGTATATTGTTAAACATGGTGGACTTCATAAATGTTCGTAACAGGAAGAACTATAGGAAGAGAAGAAGCATCAGCGAAACATCAGAGAGTTTTTGGACAAGTAAAGCAAAGGTTTCCCATTCTAGGACACAAGGTTAAAAAATATTTGTCAAAAGTTCCAAAAATTATTGTTTGCTGTGCTGTTTTACATAACATTAGCAAGCATTTACGAGATGATTTTGAGTTTGCATTAGATGAAATGGAAAGTCCTGGAGACTCCAATTACGTGTGTGATGAAGCTGAAAATAGTACTACTATCCGTCAGTGTAAAGTAAACACTTGTAAATATAAGTACTTATAAGTAATCACTCAAAATTCAAAAGATATAGAGGAGCTTCATACTCGATAAAAATGCTAGATTTGCCGAGGCGTGATGCGTGAATAAAAGACAACTTAAAAAAAAAGTTGTTCTTTCCATAATTCCATAGATAACATTCACTCAAAACCAAAGAAAATTAGGTTATGTTGTTTGGATCCCAAAAAAAATAAATTCATTTCATTTCCGAGTCAAGCACCTGCACCATAGATGCGATCTGATATTAACTGAGATCTTTATTATAAATGTGTATATTCTGTAAAAGATTCAAACAATTTTTATACAGAAATAAATCCAAACTTGGCAAACAATTTTGCAAACGAATGCTCGACTATGTTTCACTCTATGAAAATATTTGGCGTTTTGTTATACCTAAACAAAAGAATAATTCAAATGGAAATTCACTTGTGTCTGGATGATTTTTTTACAGGCTCCTTATATAACAGAGTACATACAAACAATTTAATGATTAGGTGTATGATTGATCTTAGATAATTTAGGCCAGGCGATAGGTGCAACAACTATAATGACAAAAATTTGTTATAAAGATAATTGTTTTTGCCAAATTCGTGTACGTGTATATTAGCTGGATACTTTAATAATTTCAAAGTGTAAAAAAGCAATTGTCAATAATGATAACGTGTTCTATTATACGGTTTGAGGTGAGTTTACTGTAAAGGTTGTCCGGTGACAAAATTCCTTACTGTGCGTTACCTACCTACTTGAATCGACCCTTTATACTGCAATACAATTAGGTTCTAAAGCATTCTTTGTATTTGTTGCGAAAGCATTTTATATTATTTGTCTAATAAATGTGTATCCCTGTAGACGATAAATCACAATATTTCCTAATTTACTATTAAAAAACTATTGTAAGAATAGATACAGACAAAATAGAGCAAGTTGAACATTTTCAGTACCTTGGAACAATAGTAGACGAAAACGGAACACAGGAAGCAGGTATTAATAATAGAATAGTTAAAACTAACAAACTATACTATGCCATGAATACAAAACTTATCAACAAAAAAGAAATATCTAAAGAAACGAAATTAAAAGTATTCAAAACAATTTATCGACCAATACTTACATATGGATGTGAAACATGGGTGTTAACAGGACAACAAAAAAGTAAAATACAGGCGACAGAGATTAAATATTTGAGAAGAGTAAGAGGTGTAACAAAAGAGGATAGAATGAAATAGATATCAGAAAAGACCTGGGTATACAATCAATCTTAGAATTTGTAGAAGAAAGACAACTACAATGGTGGGGACATCTACAACGTATGGATGAACGAAGACCAGTAAAGAGAATATGGAAAGCAAAAATTGAAAAAAATAAAAAAAGGGATAGACCAAGAAAAACTTGGGATAAGGTAATAGCTGGATTACTGGATAAGAGAGGAAGAAGCTGGATAGAAGCGAAGGACTTAGCTCAAAATAGGAAAGAGTGGAAAAAATTCGTGAAGAAAGAATAGCTGCAACACACCCTACACCACTAGGTAGAAGGGCTTTAAGTTTATATATATGTATATACTATTAAAAAACAATTTTTGTTAACCAATTTCTAATATTAGAAAAGACAATTAATAATAAACTCTTGGCGTTTATTCAGCTTTGAAAATAATTTTTCTCTGGCAAATCTATACCTGGTTTTTAAATTGATTTTGTTAATACTATTTCCAGAGCTAATTAAATTTTTTCTAATAGGTAGTATATGATAAAAAAATACAGTGATGATGTGTACCCTGTTAACAAACAGCCTGCGTCAACTACTAACAATAATTGTACTCAAAAACACCCTTAAATTTTTAAAATCTAAAGCTCAATGTGGATTTTTCGGCCAATTGAAGTGTTTAGCTGAGGACCGCCATCATCTGATGAATCGGAATCGTGATAGGGCCTTAAATTATCTACATCATCATCGTCATAGAGCTAAAAAGAAATAAAACGATATTAATTTATTAGATTTTCATTTTTTAAATTTATTAGCAAACAATTACAGCTAATAACAGACTTAAAGCGGTCCGTATATCAAATAACTGATTAGATAAAGGGACGGTCCAAATATAAAGAATAACTCTGTACATATAAAACATTCTTTGAATTTTGCATATCGAACCTTTTGTTTAAAAGTTGCGACGAGTGTACCTAAAAGTGTACTACGCTTAGTTTTTGTGCAAAGTGAGCTCTTAAGGTACACGCTCAATTAGGCTTAAGTGGCACGAAGCAAATAAATAAAGATTTAATTAGGAAATAAAGTGAAGAGTTAAAATAAAGATGGGATCGTAGTGACTTGAATATAAACTCCAAAAGAGATAGATATATGGATATTGATAAAAATAAAGTAGCAATAAAGCTGTAAAGGTGCTTCTAAACGGGCAACATTTTTAGTGCAATATGTAGCTGCAACACTGTGGCTGGCAACATTGCCAGCAATAACAGCCAGGCTAGGTAATATATTGACAATATTTTCAGTGTGTCCCGGCCATATAGATAAGTACACATGTTTTGTATTGCCTATGCATTTAATTGGTTGCAGTTAGAGTTGCCGGATGATCGCTTGGCCAGCGAAAATACTCTGCAATTTGATTTTATTTTTGTGTTCGTTTGTTGTTGTTATTATGAAAATTTTGGAGGTTATAGTATATAAAATGACTAATACTTGGTCGAATGAAAAGATTATTGAGTTTATTAACGAAATACATTTACATCCTGGGTTATAGAATGTGGAAACCGGAATTTAAAAAGACATAAATGCTAAAAAAGAAGGATGGTAATTCAAAGTTTCACTGGCTGGGCTATAGTTGCCAATATTGCAGCCACATAAAATATTGCCCGCTTAGAAGGTGCTTTAGGCTATGAGAGCGAGCTGGGATAACTCGAACGACATTTATGAGTTATAGTGCCCTAACTATATTCTGAAAACCCGCGTGGCTAAAATATTAAGAAAAATCTGACAATTTTTAAGAAAAACATCCAATTTAAGACACATATACAAACTAAATCTTAGGTAATGTTAAATATCCAAGCAAATGTGCTTTATTTATAAAAGAATTTATCATACAATAATTTTTTTTAATATTTAAACGATCGAGGTCATGCGAACATTTTAAGGTCGAATCATTTTGTGTGCACATTAATAATTTGTGTCTTAATTTCTATTATTAGAGACACACAATTGCACCAATTAGAAAAATGTTAACGTGCAAATATTTAACATGCTGTCAACACAACAATGCACTACGAAGGATCTTAAGATTCAAACCAATTTGCAAATAAACTAAATTCAAAATAGGACAAAAATATATTGTTTCAAAAACATAAAGTTTTTCGGTAGTTTAGTGTTAACTAGATTTGAAGTTGTTAATAATTGTCAACTGCATCCTTTTTCAGGTATGGGGAACATTACATGAAAAATATTCAGTATTTCTTAAGGATTTTAAAAATTAAAAAGGATGATCTATTTAAGATAACAACATTCTTTATATTTCAAGGAAAGAGAAAATCTGGCATTAATAAAATCATATCATATTATTATAAGTAGGTATTCTACAAAATTATTACTAACCAAAATCTATAAAAATGGTGGGAGCTGTTTCAGTAATAAATAAACTCACTCTGTATACGAAATTAACTTTTTTGATCTTATTTCTGTTGAGTATCCGTTTCTACAGAACATTTCTATATTTCCTCATTTCGGTAAACAAATTCTGCTCATTTCTTTTTATTTCGTGCTATCTCTTTAGCCTCTTTCCAGCTTTTGTTCGTCTTATTCAGACCACTACTACTACCTCTCGCTGTCTTTTGTGTTGATTTCCCATATTTGCTTGGTTTTTCTGTCCTCCTTCATCCTTATTAGGCTACTACTACTACAGAATGTGCAGGTGAGCCTTGACCTAGCCAAACTAAAGTCATGGTTCTGGCACAGGGGCTTCAAGCGCAGGAAAGCACTCCTCGCCTCAGCCCCGTTCACATGGTGAAGAGGCCGAAGACCAAGGATCACTTTCATCGCAGCAGTTGGTGTAGTCCTCATGCAGCCAGTTGCCCCCAGACTGACCACTCTTTGAAGGCGTGTCAGTTGCGATCTAGCCGTGACCAAGGTTACCCTCGGCCACCAGACCAGAGCCGCATATGTGAGCACAGGCAGCATGATCATTCTATAAAACCATATGATCGTTTTGGGGGTCAGTCTCCACCTCGGACCAATGGCTCTCCTACAGGCCCAATACGTGTTTGTCACCTTGCTTAGGCGACTATCAAGATGAGCCTTCCATGTCAGTGATTTATCACTGTTGAACCACCGGTAGTGGTACTCCACCAAGAGGACTAATACCTCTCTTCTTGGAGAAAGCAACTATCTCAACCTTGGCAGGGTTTACTGCAAGTCCGTGTTCGTTACACCGCCCATGTACCCTATTCAGAGCCCTTTGCATGAGGTCCCTGAGAACGGTAATGTGCCTTCCAACAACAAGGACGACGATGTCATAGGCATACCCAATCGTTAGAAGGCCCTCATCCTTATTAGATGTCCGAACCATCTAAGTGGCTGTCTTTCTATACTATTTTATTTCTTCAAGTTCTTTCCGTATATTTTCATTTCGTATTTTGTCCATTTTTGTCGCATTTCTGTCGCATGAATTCTGCTTTTTTGTTGTTTGGAAACAAAAAAAATTGATGTGGAATAGTTTTCGGTACTCATGTGCCGATTCTAACTGGACCAAAAAACAAAAATCTAGTTTTCACATTGTATATCCATCATTTTCCACATAAATAAATAAAAAACACAATGTGTTTCGTTTTTTTTACGCTATCTGCCTGCTTATTACATAATATAGGTTACGTAATTGTCTGGGACTTAAATGCCATTAAACATAATTCCAAACTTGTTATATTAATTGAAACTTGAGGGTCATTTATATGTTTTGCGAATAGACACACCCGTGCTCATTATTTTGCCATCTTTTTGTCCTATTTTTTAACAGAAATAAAACATTTTATTTAACTTAATGATGACAGGTTTACAAGGAGAAATATATACCGACATAAACCACATGCGTATCAATGCTTTAAAACCAAAAGGACATGCGGTTAACTTTTTGACTTTCAAGCATCGATATAAAAGCGACATTCTACCCAAATAGCATGGATCTATAGCTGATTATCATAATATTTTCAAAAATATAAGTACTCTGCTATTTGGGTATCAAAAAAATATAAAACACAATCCAAACCGTTCATATTAGACTTTCCAATAACAAGCAACCAACTTGTAATATTAATTCTCAAAAAATAAGTTCTAAATGCAAACACTCAATTCATAATATCATTAAATGCCTTTAGAAACAACTACGCAAAATCCTTCTTATTTATATACTTACTCTATACTTCAAAATCTCCAATAGTGAATTTATTTTTGAGCGTGTTTGCAGCTGTAAGACAAGGACCTTCTGGACTAGTCATTTGCTCCTGAATCGAATCAAGAGGTACACGTTTTAGCAATACACAACAAAATTTAAAACTATTCGAAAGTTGATTTATCTATGTTGTATATTCAAAATGTAACGCCAAAGACTGCCTTGACATCTGTCGCACTTCATACTTCACTTGTCAAGCACTTTGGCGGTATAGGACATGTATAGGAGATCGGAAGTTGATCCACGCTTTTGGGTAACGGAAAATACTCAATGAAAGTATAAAAACCAATTGAATACCCAGCAAGTTATTTAAAAAGCTATACGGTACGATTGAAATTATGTATTAGTTGGATTGAGATGAAATTGTACATTTTTGAGTTCACGATGAAACTTATTATTCCTGACCTTCGAATAGTTTTAGGTTAAAAGCGCTTATAGTAGCAGAGTATTAAAAATGTGCTGAAATTTTATAGTATTAGTGTGTGATTTCTAGCTATATAAGAAGCTATAAGAAGTGTTGCTTTCAATTTTCTCAGATTAAAAGTAAAAAAATAATCACCAATAACTTTGTTAAATAATGGTACAATTTTGACAAAAATATTAAATAACTACAAGAAGAAGAAGAAGAAAGAGCTGGATTCTGACCAACTAGAAAAGGATATCTGTCGAAACAATCTTTCTTCACAATATTTCATTCTTAACTAGAGTTTAAGAATGCCAATGACTGATTATGAAGAAGCACAAGTTCCTATGTATAGTCAAAAGCGTTCTTATCGTGCGGATCCAAATGTCACTAACCATATGTATCAAATCATAAGACACAGAGGTTACCAAAATGTGAGATTACAAATATACCCGGAGAAAAGAATGATGTTTGATGTTTCCTGCACACTGGTTGACGAATTTCCACTTTTTCATTGATTCTTGAAATAACCTATCAGATTAAGTACCATTTTTTTGCTTGAGGATGCAAAAAACCGGAAAATTGCTTCTTATTATTCATATTGTCACTTTGAATTGTCAAAGTCACAAAACTGACATTTAAATAAAAACTTCGCTACTGAAAGTTGTGTGTTATTATTATTATTAAATTTTTATTTTGTTTTTGTTGATGTATTTATTTGTTGGGCGCCAATGATTTTAAGAAATTTATTTTATGATTTTTGGTATCATACACCACTTACCGGTTTTTAGGACTCTTTAATACTCAGGGTGAGTTCAGGTATTAAATACTTTATTTGTTTTTTAAAAAGAAATTTTCTTATCAATTCTATTTACCTTTTTTATTTTTATAACTTTAATTGTATTTGAAAACTTTTAGGCCGGTCCTGTGTCCTTGCCCTTGAAATTGTTTGATAGTGAGCTAAGTTTTGCCAACCTTATCGAAATGAAAGAAAAATTAATGTTGTAATCTATGACATATTAATAAATTTATTCTTTTACTGTTTGGTGTATTTATACAGATTTGAAAAGTAAATATGCAAAGACAATTTTAAAACTCCTACCTAAATGGTCTTTAACTCCTGAACATTCATAATAACGAAAATTAACATCTAGTTCTCACACAAGTTATGCAACTCCTTTTGCCTACAATGTGTAAAAGGGATAGTATACAAATTATTCTTATGCTACTGGTTGAAAACATCTGTTTTTATCAAAATGGACGATTCTACGACCTCAATGATGAGAGATAAATATCAAATTTTTATTAACACCACACACATGTAAGTTGATGATTCAAATTATAGTTTATCAAATACCTTTTTTCTTCTACGTTTTGAAAAATTCTAATAATTACTTCCTTTTATGTTTCAGACCGCTCTGGGCTTGTCAGTCCTTAATTTGGTTGCTTCGCTCAGATTCCGTCGTCAGCTTGGAGAATTTTCAGTATAAATGGCATTTTAGAGTTTTCATTTATGGTTTATTTGAAGGTTTCATTAATTTAAGTGGATATTTACCATAGAATTTTAACAGGAACTTGTTGTAAAAGGTTAGTAACACTTTTTCACTATATATTTTCATTTTTTACTTTGTTGTGACTTAAATTTTAATTATTTTAACAACATAAAAAGAAATTTTCTTTTCAAATCTGTATCTCTTTTAGCTAAGTGTCGCTTTCTTCCCCGTTTCTAATCAATAACAATGTAATTCTCTTTTTTTTTATCAACAACCATGTGTCGTAGTCTTAAGTTTTTTTTATATCAGCTGACCAATCAAATTCACCTAATAATTTTTTAATTTTTATTACTTGACTTGAATGTTTAATTTTATGTTCTATTTTTAATATGAAAGTTTATTATTAATATCTTTAAATACTTAAAAATTATTTTCATATCAACATA
Source organism: Galerucella pusilla (assembly GCA_910591695.1). Classification (NCBI taxonomy): domain Eukaryota; kingdom Metazoa; phylum Arthropoda; class Insecta; order Coleoptera; family Chrysomelidae; genus Galerucella; species Galerucella pusilla. The sequence goes on along the minus strand of CAJUYI010000566.1, from coordinate 26,494 downwards.
TATTATCCTTTTTTCTTCCGTCAAAAGTCTGTCTTATTCAACTTACGGATTTTATTTGGAAGTTATGATTAAACACAATAAAAGAAAACAAAAACGGTGAGTATGTCTTTGTTGAATCGTATGACCAGCATGATAAGACTGCATTTGACTATATCTAGTTGAAGAAACAATTTAGCTGTATTTGAAAATATCAGCAACTCTTCTAAAATACAACCTTCATTTTTAGATGAGTTACTTACATCAACATCAGTGATCATTTCTTTGGTGGATACCGTAGTATCTATTCTTCGAATAGATCCTTCGTGTATGTTTACGTCCAGTTTCAGAATCTGGTACCTCCTTAGCAAAAACACTATAGGAATTGGAAGTATTCCTGCCAAGATCATAGATATAGCAATAGACATAACCCAAGGTGGATATGGTGTAGGCTTAACGTCACCCTATAAAAAATAACGACACAACGTTAATTATTATATACGAAGTAGTTCAAAGTTAAATTACAATCAAAAAAGATACTTTGAACCTTTTTATTAATAAAAGTAATACAACTTACTTCTTCTTTGCTCCACGCTTGATATTTCGGACTGTCTATAAACATTTGCACAACTGACGATCCCAAAATAATCACCATTATGGCAGGTGCCAAATATCTCCAAGTTACCTGCCAATAAGGTCCAGGTTTAACACCGGTCATTTCGAAAATATCCTTGGTAAACTTTTCATGGCCATACACGTAAGTGACGGCGATCATTTCCAAAAATGCTACAACTACCAAACCAATAGTTCCTGCGAAAGAATCGAATAAGCTCAACCAATATTCACCGGCACCTGTTGTGAATATTAAACCAACGAAGAAGCATACCAGACAAAGAGCAGCTAAAACAAAATATACAGTTTTTAATGTAACTAATATTTTTGAGTCGGTATTTTTTACCTGTTACATATATCTTGCTGATTCTCTTGAATATTTCTATGTCGAAGACTGTACACAACATTCCCTCCATCATTCCAATCTGTGATCCAATGCCGAGAGCTAGGAGCATCATGAAGAAAATGATGGCCCAAAATGGAGCTCCTGGTAATTCGACAATTGCTTGGGTGAAGACAATGAAAGCCAAACCTGTACCTTCTGCCGCCTGTAAATATACAGGGTGTTTCAGAAAAAGGTAACACCGTCTCTAGGATAGGTAAAAAACAGAAAAATAATTGGGGTTGGCTTAGTGAAATTTTTTTCTAACGCCATCCGTTTTCAAGATAAAGGGCGTTGAAGAAAATGAAAAATTACACATTTCTTACGATTTTGCCGAAACTACTGGCACCATTGCAATGAAATTTTATACGAATATGTTTTGGAAGCTGATATATCCCATGAATTTGTTTTTATATCTAACTCTCATAGAGGGCGCTAGTTACACGATTCATACAACGTATTATTCAACATAACTTTTTTAAGGGTTGAATTATTAGTCAAAACTCCAAGTGAACATAAACATCGTTTAATTTTACACCAAAAAGGTACTTTTGGTAAAACTCGATATTATGTACCGTTTTCGGAATATTTTGATTTGAAAATTATGAAGTAATAATCGCTCCTGGTATAAACTAATGATAAAGTTCGCTTTTCTCTAAGTTTGCCATGTAAAATTGACATTTATTGATTGTTATGACAATAAGTCAACAATAGAGTTTTGAAACCTTGTTATTGGTAAAATTAGATATTGTTAAACAAAATGTACTCAAATGTTGAATACACCGACATGTTATTAACTTTAGGCGAGTGTTTAGGAAACTCTAGTGCAGCTTTTACGCGTTATGCAGAAAAGTTTCCTAGAAGAAACTTACCAAGTAAAAAAACATTTAGAGCAGTTGAACGACGTTGTCGAGAAACTGGGAATGTAAGACCAAAGAAAATAAATTCAGGTAGACCAAGAACAACAAGAACAAAATAAAGAAAATATTATTTTAAATTTAGTTGATCAAAATCCAACATTAAGTGTAAGGAATATGGCAAGACAAACAAATACATCTTCTTCAACTACTTGGCGGATACTTAAAGAGCAGCAGCTACATCCTTACAGACAAGTTCAAGAACTCTTGCCGGACGATCTACCGGTTAGAGTCGATTTTTGTGAAACATTGCGAGAAAGGACAGCCCTCAATCCAAATTTTTTAAAATGTATTCTTTTTACGGACGAGGCCACCTTTACGCGACAAGGTATGTTTAACTCCCATAACGCACACTACTGGTGTGATGAGAATCCACAAGCCAAAAGGGTATCACATTACCAACACTCATTTAAAGTTAATGTTTGAGCAGCAACTTTAGGTAACAGATTTATAGGTTATCATATTCTACCTGGAAATTTAAGTAGTGATATGTACTTTGATTTTTTAAATAATCACTTATTTGAGATATTAGAAGATTTATCGATAAATGAGCGAACATCATTATTTTTTATGCATGCTGGAGCTTGTAACGAGTTATTTTGTTGTTATAGATACAGGGTTAATTTTCAACACTTTAAATATATTATAACTCGTTACTTAAATTCAAACTCTCTTTTCTTTTATTGATTTTTATTTATTGTTAGGTATACTGTTGTTTTGTATATTTTTTTTTTAGTATAAGACCGGAGGTACGTAAATGAATTCTATCATGAAATTTAGTAGTTTCTAAAGTTAAAATTTTTTTCAATCGATAAGGACATTTGGTATATATACCATTTATTTAATTTCAAAATACGTCTGGTATATGACAAATTTTTTGTGGTATCTAAATTTTACTAGCGACAATGAGGATATAAATAGCAGGAGAATTGATTTGGAGAGACAGAGACCGACCGCTGATTCACCTTTTACCTTTTACCTTTACCTTTACCGTTGACCGTTGCTAATTTTTGTACGTAAAGTGTGTGTCCCAAGTTTGTGTTATTCCGATCCGGTTACCGGCATATATTTTCAATTAAAGACAGTAATTCTTTTTTAAAGTTGTGACAAAAGTGAACTACGATACCGAAACCGACGTAAGAAGGTAAACATATTTTTATCACCGTTTATTCGAAAATTTTCGTACCTCCGTAAAATAGAAAAGTTTGATATTTTCATGGAAATTTCCGTACCGGTTATTTTTTTTTTGTTGTTAGAAAAGTTGTTTTGTTTGAGATTAGGATAAATAAATGTAACGTTGTTTTAGAAAATGTGTTTTTGATTTCAATTGCGAAGTTAATTGGTTTTAATTATTCGCCGGGTTTATATTAAGTTCACATTTTATTTTTTTTCACAAGTCATTAATATACAATTAAGATTTATATGAATTGGTGCATCTTAATTATATTCAGGATCTTTTGTTTCTACACTGTGTGTCAAAATTAGTGGTACCTTTTATAGTTTTTTTTTGAGATTGCCGGTTTTATTTTAGATTCAAGGGATAATCAGATTTGGAAGTGGCCTGGCCATAATTTATTTGATTACCTGGCAGATTTAAATCGTTGATTTTCCAGTTCCGTGGTACCTTTCTGATATAATTTTTTTCTTAACAATAGTTTGCCGGTTTTCTTTAGATTCAAGGGATAATCAGATTTGGAAGTGGCCTAGCCATAATTTATTTGATTACCTGGCAGATTTAAATCGTTGTTTTCCAGTTCCGTGGTACCTTTCTGATATAATTTTTTCTTAACAATAGTTTGCCGGTTTTCTTTAGATTCAAGGGATAATCAGATTTGGAAGTGGCCTAGCCATAATTTATCTGATTACCCGGCAGATTTAGACATTTTTAGCTCTCAGGTACAAATCTTTTACACATTTTGTTTGTTTGTCGGAAAAATATTTTGCCGGTTAAATTTAGATTCAAGGGATAATCAAATCTAGAAGTGGCCTAGCCATAATTTATTTGATTACCCTGCAGATCTAATACGTTTACGTCTCGTGTGTCGAGAGTAGTTTTCCGTGGTTGTGATAACCTTACCGGCTCTGACCGTGCGTTCTTTCTCCCGTTTTTTTTACTCGCTCCTGTAAAATTATTCATAACAGACCACAAGGTAGTAATAAACAAAGTTCCTGATTTCTCCGCTATTTACCGTAACTTATTTTAATATAAAAATCGATATTCAATTGAGTCGCATTAAAGATTTGATAAAGAATTGGTTGAAATAACTCAACAAGACCCCTGGAATTTTCCGTAACCTCCATCTGAGGCTATCTGGAACTCTTGACGCTAATGGTCAAGGGGCCGTGGAGCAAACCACGTTAAAAATCTGGCGCCCGAGTATTCCGTCGAAAGATTTTTAGGCAAGGGTGTCCATAGTGACGTGTTCGTGTGGCAGGAGCCACGTGTACGAGGTAAAACGCGTTACAAGCTCCACCGCACTTTGATAGAAGGTGTCGTAATTGGTTGAGTAACAATTTTCGGAATCGATGGATTGGTAGAGGTGCAGAAGCTCCGATTCATTGGCCTCCTCGGTCATGCGATTTTAATCCTTTGGACTACACAGTCTGGTCGTATATTAAGGAAAAAGTCTATGCTACAGAGGTGAATTCTCGTCAAGAATTAATAGACAGAATTAAACGTCACTTTAATGACATCATAGATGATCCCCAACCGTTAAGAAGATTAATGGATTCTTTAGAAAAAAGGATAGACTTGTGTATTCGTGAAAACGGAGGACATTTTGAACATTTACTCTAATTGAATTTTATGTTATGTTCTTTGTCTTTATTTTAATTTTCTTATTGTAAGTTTTTTTAATTAATAAATTTATCATTAACTTATACGAGGAGCGGTTATTACTTCATAATTTTCAAATCAAAATATTCCGAAAACGGTACATAATATCGAGTTTTACCAAGAGTACCTTTTTGGTGTAAAATTAAACGATGTTTATGTTCACTTGGAGTTTTGACTAATAATTCTACCCTAAAAAAAGTTATGTTGAATAATACGTTGTATGAATCGTGTAACTAGCGCCATCTACGAGAGTTAGTTATAAAAACTAATTCATGGGATATATCAGCTTCCAAAACATATTCGTATAAAATTTCATTACAATGGTGCCAGTAGTTTCGGCAAAATCGTAAGAAATGTGTAATTTTTTATTTTCTTCAACGCCCTTTATCTTGAAAACGGATGGCGTTAGAAAAAAATTTTACTAAGCAAACCCCAATTATTTTTCAGTTTTTTACCTATCCTAGAGACGGTGTTACCTTTTTTTGAAACACCCTGTATATATCATTGCATCAAAAATTGGTTTTATTTCTTGGTAAATACAATAATCCCTATAAAAAATGTTATTTTACGCCCATGGTAGGACACTGTATTAATGAAAAAAGTTGAATTTCATCTAAAATGTGGACTTATTGAATAATATAGTACATAATAATATGAATGGACTTACAGCATCTAGTTCTCTAGCTAAAGAGCATTCGGTGATGTTGAGAGTATTGTTGGCGTGGATAAATGCGTTTTGATAAGCTTCGTCAGTTACCATTCCTGGAGACATTTTTCTCAAAATTCCGTGATTCATCAATATATTTTTATTACTGAAAAATAAATTAAGCATTTTTCAACAATCGAGCGAAAGCTGAATTTGCGGTTCCAAAACAATGTGCACACTGCACTTTTCATAGAAGCTAGCGTTAGTTATTATGGAAATTATAAAAAAGTAGAGTATTTATGGAGACGAGCACGGGCTTCAACTTCTGCAATTTATTTTGGATAGACTTTACTCCAAATCAACTTTGATTGTTCGTCAGTATTTAGACCCACACTGAATTGGGAGAAAAAGTAGCAATGAATGGCCACGGTCCACGGTCACAAAAAGTCGCTTCCTTCTCGATTTTTTTTAGGTACAACCACATGTGGTCTTTACAAAATGATAGAGTAGGTCCCTGGCCATCTGAAATCGGCAATTGCAACATAGTGACATTTTTTATTGCGAAATTTGTCAAAAATCTGTCAAAATTATGTTTCATTACCTTTTCACACATACCTCGCGATATCTCCGGAACTAAACAAGATATTTTCACCTTTTTTTTAATCGACAGAAGAAACATAAGCGAAGATTACTGCGTTAGTTTCATTAGTATATAAAACTTTTTTGTTAAATTATAGAAAACTGTAATCTTTACTTTTTTTTTCAAAATTTCATTAAACTATCTGCGTACCAAATAAAGCTAAAGCTTCAGGAAAATTTTTGAATCAAGAATCACTATTATAAGTATCATAGTTTTTGAGCAATAAATACGCAAACTTGAAAGTTTCTGCAGCCTCGTTTAATTATTGTGCTTTCTAATGAGCAAACATCTCTCATATTATTTTGGATGTGTGCGTGTGTGTGTAGGTGTCTATTGAGATTTTTTGTGTAAACGATGGAGTGTTTATTTTGTGGTCAGACTTTGCAAGAAAAAGACAAACTTGTGACGCAAAATCCGAGATTGAACGGATTAAATACAATTATATGTGCTGCAGAAAAAAGAAGAGACACTTGTGCTTGAAAGATTTTGCATCAAAAGGAAGATATTCTAGGAGGGAAGCTTAGAGTAAAATTTCATAAAACTTACAGACAAACATTTATTAGTCCACAAAATATTGGATACGTTTCTCAAAGCAGTAAAATCGAAAACGCTTCATCGTCTCGGACAAGATATCCTAAAGATGGATTTGGCAAATTACCTACAAATAGCTATAATATGTTACTGTTATTATTTTAGGAGTCTCTATCAATTAAACATTTGGTACAATAGCCACATTCAAAATATGCCACCAGAAGATCCGACTCTATACGGATGGAAATTTAGAAGAAAATATTTGGAAAGCCAATTTTCTTCTCAAGAACCAGTGCCCGATGATGTAAGAACAATTTTGTCTATATGATGTTCAGACAAAAATTGCAACAATAATAAGTGTACCTGCATTTCACTAGGGTTAAAATGGTGCAGTGACTGCAAATATACAAACCTAACTTATGAAATTTTATCAGACAAGATAAAGACTTTTGAAATATGTTTTTTGTTTTAGTTTAATTAGTTATTTTTATTTTTGTTTTATCAGATTTACTTATTAAATAATGTCAAATAATGGTCAACATAAATATATTTATTCTTTATTCTTGCGATGAAGATAATTTTAATATAAAAATTTTATATTGTCAATCTAAACTAGAGAACAGCCGATTTCAGACGGCCAGGGACCTACTCTATCATTTTGTAAATACCACATGTGCTTGTTCCCTCAAAAAAAAATTAAACAGTTTTGCCCCTTTTTCAGTCCACTATAAAAGTAAAATCTACATAACACAATCAGTCTCATTAGAATATTTGCGTCAAAGAGTTGTCTAATCACTCCGGAACTTCTTCAAAATGTGCGAGAATTTTTATATTATTGTATACACGAGGATGATCATCAATTTGAACATTTAATTTTACTAAGAAGAGGACTGTTGTAAAGAAATATCATTTAAATATATTGAGGTGATGCTTACGCCCTTTGGGAGGTGAAAGTAGCGGAAATACCGGAAAAATTGTATTCTACCTCTTCGATCAAAAATAATGAACGGGTATCTGCGTTGACCAAGTTCCTGATTTCATTTTCGTCCGGCCACCCTATATATAGCTCTCCATTTATTCCGATTTATTATTGTTGATTATTATAATTGTTGAAATTTACCACACGCATAAATTGAATGTAATACAAGTTGAGAGTACCTATTTATAAAATATTTAATGGGTTGTGGGTTGTACGATATCTATTTTAAGTCCTAATTATAATGTATAGTCGTGGAATTAATAGACCACAAGTATGATTTAAGTTACACTTAAAATAGAACCAATCAATATACTTACTATTAAACAAAAAAAAATGGAAATTCTTGATTTGGGACTAATAATTATTCATAATACTTACTCGATAATACATTTGTCGACATTAGAAACAGCTTTGAATCCTAAAATAGCAAAAATAACGACGCTAGCGTAAATTGCCGTAACAGCGTTACAAATCGATACCAAAATAACATCTCTAACACAATTATTTTTAGGATTATTGTACGATCCGAAGGCTATCAACGATCCAAAGGCTAATCCAAACGAATAAAAGACCTGAGTCGCTGCATCGAGCCACACTTTCGGCTCCATCAACTTCTCTACCTAAAAATAATTCATAAAACATAACTACATTGTCAATATAAGACTCCTATTTTATATTGCCGAATAAAGTTTTAATAATACTTACTTTCGGAGTCAGCATGTGGGTTAATCCTGCACCTGCACCTTTTAGCGTTATTCCTCGTATAAAAAATATTGTTAGTACAACGTAAGGGAAAAGTGATGTGAAATAAACAACCTAAAAGAAAGTGAAATAAGATTAGTTGAAATTGCCAGCAGAAAAACACGTGCACCGTATATGAAGGGGATGCGAAAGCTACATTGAGCCCACCAAATGAAAATTTAAAGAAGTATATTTGTGCCCCATCTCTACACCTACAACAACATCAAAGCCCCGTTTAAAATTATAAAAGACACACGGTAGCTGTTTATTGAAATTTAAAAATTCCAAACTAGGAAAACTTTAGGTTGCAGCTTGTTACCGCTGTCCATGAGACTCCTAAGCCTAGAGCCAAAAGTAGCAATTATCTCTAAGAAATTCGAGTTCTAATATATTAAAAAAGACTAAAAATAATGAATGAATGACATGAGATTCTGGATAATTTTTTATAATCCCTTTCACCCTATTCTTTTCCACTTTTGAACATAAAATATTAGTAAAACCACAATCCTTTTAAGAAAATACGATCTTTCAACTACCCGGCGCATTCGCCAAATTGTTAAACGTGCGTAAATCAATCATAATTTATTTAAAAAGTTTCAGGGAAATAAGCATTTGCCCTTATATACCAAATTTTTTCATACACATGTTTACTTATACAGGCAGTTTCACGAGAAGCTTACAAACCACTAGAAATAAACTATTTTTATGCTTTTCATTCTATTCTCTTATATAACTTACCTTTCCAGAGCTCTGTATTCCTTTCATCATGATGAAAAACACAAGAAGCCATGACAGAAGTAAACACAACACGATCCACCATTTAGGCATACCCGGTTCTTCGATATTTGGTGAAGCATCCAAAGTAACTCTGTACCAAAAATATGCCGTTGCTGAAGATTTATCACACTCCGCATTAACAGTACCGTTGAATATGGGACATGATTCCCAAGGAAGAGGATACTAAAAATAATTTAGAAGGATATTAAACCTTTAAATTGAGTTGCCCCAACCTTAACTGCTTTGCGCTTAAGACTATTGGGCATAAATATTCGAAATTTACTAATTATATCTTTTCCTGATCAAATTTCCAAAGAAATCTTACCTGAAAACTGTTGAACAAGTAATAAAAGCACCAAGTTATAATCACGTTATAGTAAAGGGCTACAAAGAATGTAACTATACAGGAAGCCATGCCTATGCCGCCTAACCATGGATGGATAGTACTCCATACTCCTAAACATCCCAGTCTCATTTTTTGGCCGATTCCCAGTTCTATGAGGAACAAAGGAATGCCTTCCATTACTAACATTATGGCGAATGGTATTAGAAAGGCGCCTGAAATAAATAAAAAATAATTAATGTCAAAGTTAATCTTACTTCTTTTATTTTTTTAGAAATCAAACCACAATAATGTTTTTTATTTCTTATTTCGACGTTTCGGTAGCGTTCCAGCTACCGTTGTCAAGATTAACTAGTAATGAAATAATTTTTGGTCTCTATCTGACACAACGAAAAAATTTGACCACAGACAATCAATAATATTTTGAAGTTTAAGACTACAAAACTTTGTTGTCAAATTTTATTAAGGTCCATTCATAGTAGATCACATCTCTGGTAAAATGTGAGATAAAATATTTTATTTTATGACATTCCAACGATATGATAGTCTACTAGAAATGGAATCCAGTGAAGTGCACGTTCCAGGAACGGTTTTTATTGGGATAGCGCTTTTTTCCGCTTATTTTGGAAATGTTGTTATTGAAACGCGTTTGTTGTTACTTTTTTGTGTATGATTATTTTTGTTTTCAAAATATGTATAACTAAGTTTGGTGATTTTGTGTATTGAAGTGTGTATCGATTAACAACTATTCCAATGTTGAATCATAAAAAAACCTGGATAAAAACTTATGATGCTATCCTGATAACGCAGGTAATTGATTATTGGAAATTTCTCTTTCTAACATTGGTAACCAAATTTGACTACATTCGGCTGAAATACTAGCTACACATTTATCTGCATTTAGTTGTATTAAAGCACTTTCTTTGATTTTCCGTCTTTTATTATTGGGCTCTTTCGATATTATTTTTGTCGAATCCCATTGAATTCTATGCCCCTCTTCCCAAGCATGTTTGCAAATACCTGACTTAAAGAACTCCCTATCTTTGATATACTTCTTATGCTTTCAACGGTCAAGATGCTTCACCTAAATAAAATTTGTCGCATTCACAAGATGCAGTTTTTTGAAGATTGTTCTTCATTTTTTGGTTTCGTTTTTGTTAGTATAGATCTCAACGTATTGTTAAATACTATTGTAACGCCTTATAAAGTTATTGAAAAATACTTTTCAAAAATTAGAGGGTCCAAACCTTTTTCTATTGTTATGTACAGCTCATAAAAGACCAATAAAAGACCGAAAACTTGTACATTTATGAAAAGTTTTGCATTAGAAAATTAAGTTTTATCACTCTATAATCCATGAAAATAGATTATAAGCAGCAACAACTACTTCTATGGCTATATGCCACGACGGACATTGAATAACACTTCTAAATTAAGAAATTATCATTATCATTACTAGCCAATATCTTAAACTGACGTAATTTCCTCGATTTATAGAGTAATCCTGTCTAATCTTTGATTTAAATTATATTTTAAATTAAAAATAAGTAAACAGCATGTTTTCTATCTATTTGTATTTTCGTGATAAATACAATCATTGACAAACTGGAAAATGTTGTTCAAAATAAAATAACAGACACCACTTAAAAACAATCTACGGAAACACACCTTCCTTTACATAAACTTGAATCGTGTTGAAAGCATTGAGGCAATAAATTCCAGTCCACTCCTTTTTGCATTTCTGTAACCTGTGAATAAGTTTTATCAAGTCCAACATGCTGAGCTGTAAATAAAGCTGGTATACGATGATTTGTTACAAAGTAACTTGTCAATCTCTTAGATATTAAGCAATCCAGTGAAATAAAATCGAATAAAACTGTTTACCATTGAATGGACAATACAAAAACTGACCATCAACTGTCCAAATTGTTTGCCCTGGACGGCACGTGCTATGGATTGCCTAATAATTTATGTCTGATGAATATTTTCATACAGATCGCGAAAAGTTTATTCGAGCCATCGATTTACACAAGTACGACAAGAAAAATATGAACAAAACTACTTGAAAAAGAGAGAAGAATAATTGTTCGCATTCAGCGTCAGCTCCAGCTACCAATCTGATATGAAAGCAGCGTTGCCAGTTTAAAATGTTTGGTACTTTCTAAGGAATGATTATCTTATTTGGCATTTTACTTTCAATACGGGATAACACCGTATTTATTGGGAGACACTCGAGATTGGTAAAATTATTGACATTTGAAAAATAAGTGAGATCAACGCAGATAAGAATAAAATAATATAGTTCAAGAAAATAAATGGACAAATTTCAATCTGCAATGAATAAAATTTATACACTACTTTCGATTTAACAATAGGGTACAAGCATAAATTTTGCTATTGGTGGGAATTGACGCTTTATCAGGTCTCCTAACACCTTGCATGCCTATTTTTTCAAACAAATATAAACTTTACTTTTAAAACGACTTTAAAAATCATAAAATTTGAAAGTCCGCCAAAACGCGCTTTACGTCATAAAGATGGCTGCCTCATGGTGTGACGTCATTTGTTTACGTTCTTATTCGTGTATCACGCTCTGAGTTCTTGTGACCTAATTTGTTTCTGAAAGCTTCAAAAATGGATAAAGCCGAGATAAAAAACTTTGTATTCCAAGTATTGCATTGTTCCAGTGTGTAAATCAACGTCTATTAAAACTCCAGACAAAATATTTGTTACTTTACCTGGTGGTGCAAGCGAAAATACACTTAAGAGAAGGGCATTACTTTTGTTTGTGAAGACCATTTTAATGAAGGTACCTACCTACTTCTATGCTGGTAATTTTTATTCTTTAATAGTTTGAGGTTATGTACCTATATGTCTAGGAATCAACCATAAAAACATCATTTTCTTACGACCACACATCGAAATATGGTTGGTATATATTATGTAAATAAAACATAGTTTAAATCGTACTTACGATAATGCTTTAACTTCTCTTATTTCCTCTGAATTAAAGCAGCTGTTTGACTTCATAAATTCAAGCAGCATATTAAATGAGTCTACTTTGGGCAAGTTATCAGTTTGTGCTTTTACAAAACCTTCGCTAGCCATATCTTTACTCACAAAATATGAAAGAATCGTCACTGAACACTGAATTAGTAAATAAAATATATTCTTCCAAAAGTTTTAAAATATCCTCGGAAATATCGAATATTTATGTGCACTTTCGACTTTACGTTGACTTTTAGAAATAAAAAAAAGCACACACAAACACGTAATGGTCTCAAACAAACATATACATGATATTTTTACGTCGATGAAGCAATTAATAGTTGATTAAAATACAATATAAACACACAACTACACATAACCTAATGCAATACCGGTCATATTGACATAAGTAAACATGTGGTCTGTGAAGTAAACACAAGAGATATGACATCACACGTATCATCGGTGCGTTCGGAAATCCTCGGGTTGTGGTCGGAAAGTGCATTGAAATTTAAATTTTATTTTGAAATTTGGGAGTAATTTCCAATGGAAACTGATTTATTTTATATTATTAGTAATTTTTGATATCATATTTACTATTATAAATCAATATCCAAGCAAAATATGAAATATGCGTGTACTCTATTATTGGTATTTAACATTGTTGCCGACAAAAATTGGGAACAACTTCTACAGATAAATATATTTGGCAACAGCTGACTGCGCACAATTATTCTTCTCTCTCTTTTAAGTGTTTTTCTCATATTTTCCTTGTCACACTTGTGTAAATCGCATGGATCGAATAGACTTTTCGCAATCTGTATAAACATGTCTCGGTATCGATTTTTTTTCTTTTCTATTATATACTCTTTTTTATAGCTCATTGTATATCAGCAACTCACTTTCGCGTGTACAATAAATAAACCTTATTTATTATTTATTTATACATTATTTTTTCCTTCAAATTCCTTCAATTATAAAAATAGTTATAAAACTCACCTCCACCATTCTGTTGACATAAATATGGAAACCTCCAAATATTTCCCAATCCTACGGAGTATCCAATAATCGATAAAAAAAACTGCAACTTCCCCGACCATTCTGCTCGATTAGGATCTGCATCGGCTGCTTGACTACCTCTGGATATGATCGAGCCTCTGGGACCCTGTAGAACTATGGTAACCCCTTGCTTCGTTCTCGGTTCCGCTGGTCCGTTCATGCCGTTGTTCAACGGAGCCAATTCATGCCCGTTCTTCGTCATTTCTGTCTTTAATACTCGATCGGTCATGTTAGCAGTCTAATGGATAGGCACTGTCCACATTTGGGCACATAGATTTATATATTTTTATAAATCTCAAACTGAAGAAGCTTTCTGTTGGAAAATGAAAAAATACTAAGCCTTTAAAACAATGTTGTTATAGATACCCTTCCACAGTTTGTGGGAAAATGATAAACTCTAAGAATTACTATGTGTATGTACAACTAACAAAAAATATTTATTTTATGAATATTGCCATTGAAGAGAAAAATATTAATATGTACTATTTTTTGCCTATTTCAATAATTAATTGATACATTAAAAAAAGTTATACAGCATGAACATAAAAAAAATTATAAACACCATTCTAAAATACCAGCGCTCGAATGGGACGACCCGTATAATATACAAAAAAGATGTAGGGACATACTGTATCACAGAGTATATCGTCAGTAACCAGAGACATAAATGCTTTTCGTGATAAATTCATACAAGCGAAATATCTCATATTTATTTTGTAATAATTGGTAAGAGCTATTTCTATTTTTATCCAGTTAACTAAATGCAATAACAGAAATGAAAATAATGGAAATATGATACAATCAGAAATTGAGTAATGGATGTTATTATGAGTAATCGTCAAATTTGTGTTAAATAATGGAACGTCTGACAGCTCAGTCGATGTTTGAATATTAGGAATGTATAGAAAAGGAAGTTGTATGGAAATTGAACTCCGCGCTCCGCGTCGCTTTCACTGCAATTTGAAGCTTTGTGCTCATTTTCCAAAATCTTACTACTATAAAACTCTAATAAATGTTCGACATTATTTTGATAAAAACCGTTAATCGAATTAAGTTTGATACGATAAGCAGATTATAAAATCTGCTACCGACTTAGAACAGAATACGTTTTCTGGGATTCATAAATGAAATATAATTTATACCTATATAATATACTTGCTTGCATTGTTGCCTTTTCAACTGGTTAAAATTAAATTTTGGAACAATTTACATTTGTTGATTTTAAAAATCCATTCCATTCTAAGCATCTTCTAAGACCCATAAGAAAGTGTGCCCAGTCCAATATATTGCTGAGGGATAGATAGATAGTTAAGCAGCCATTGAGCACTAAGTTCTTGTGTAATAAGTTTTAATATGGTATGGCAGTTTTACATGGGGAGGGTTTTGGTTTTTTTATCTGATAGGTTTAGAAGAGAAAGCTTTATTGAAGGCGCCGCCTAAGGCAAAAAAAATCGAGTGCCACGACCTAAAGCAATTTTTCAAGTTCAAGAAATAATGTTAAGTTGTTTTTTTTTTAATTATTTGTTTGACTTGGCTACATCTAAAAGTATTTTTAAACATTGTTTTTCGTTTTGCCCACTACTGCTGAAATGGTCATAACCATGTATACATTTTTTAAAGGAGCTGTCCCTTCGCCGGCACCACCTCAGCCTCTTGGGCTTATTGTGGATTCTCCTAACATTCTGACTACAGCCTATTCAGCCCATCCGTTCCCTGTATTAGCTCATACAGGTTCTTTACGTTCTTTACGTTTTTGCCTCCTGTGGTCCAGCGTCTCACAGTTGCATAATATGTGCAGAGCTGTTTCAGTATCCTTTTTGCATCTCCTGCATGTGAGGTCTCCGTTATACAGCCCTATTTTGTTCAGGTGCTCCTTTGTGGAAAAGTGTCGCGTAAGAAGCTCCGTTATGGTGCGCAGTTTGTTCCTGCTCATTGAGAGCAGTTCTTTTGCTACTTTTTCTGATGGTTCTTTTATAAACTCCCAGAGTTTTATGGATTGTTCTTTTACCCACCCTTTTAACCATGACCTAGTGGAGCATCTGGGGATGCCCCCAGATGGTTCGGGTCCGTTCATCAGTATTAACGATCCTGCTCTTGCAAGTTCGTCAGCTTTTTCATTGCCAGCGATTCCTTTGTGACCTGGGACCCATCCAGTGTTACACTGTTCCGAGTCGCCAGTCTTCTAAGTTCTTCGCCGCATTCCCATACCAGCCGAGATGTTACCTGTATATTAATTTGGGAGCACCTATTTTAAAAAGTGATAGATGATTGAAAATTAAAGCTTTCATTAAAACAGAAAATCAATCTCACAAAAGTAAATTTAACCTCTTCAGCTAAATTATTCACAACTGTTGAGGAATCTATTTCTATTGCCACATCCCGATGAATACTCTTATTGCAGCAGTAAGCTAATAAAAAATTTATGTACCTTTATTGTATTTTCTATGGGGAGGGTTTGAACCCACAACCCCCCCCCCCTTACATACGTCCCTGTGGTATGGGAAGTTTTAAGATGCAGGCCTCAGTTTAGAGATCGGTTTTCATCTAAACTGAGGCCTGCATCCTAAAACTCTAAAACTAAAAAAAACTATTAGTTTCTCAGACACTGAGTAGAAGTTCTTTTAGGTCTTAGAGAATTCATAGTAAGTAAATAGGTACATAAAATAGATATATTGTAAACTTTGTACAATCAATGAAATAACTAGAGCGTCTATAGCTATTTTGGAGATCGAAAATCATAGCATTCAAAGCATTCAAATTTATTTCGGAACATTGTTTTTAATTTTTGGCTATCAGTATTTTTTCTTTTCCTAATTTAGAACATTTATAATATTTACATAACCAAAATATGTGAGATATATAAAGAATGTCCCAATTTTATTGAAATTGAAAACTATTTAGTAAGTTTATACAATAATAATATCATTTTGTTAAAGTAACTCAATAAAGTTTCTGTATACTGTGATTACAGTGAATAAATATCATAATTGTGATAAATGGCATTGAAATACACTGCTTAAAGTTTCAACTGGTACACCAAATAAGTTGGGAATTATTTGTAAAGTGTTGATAAAATCTATATAAAAATGTAGCTTAATATTTCGTTTTCAAGTATCTACAACTTTTGATATTAAACTGAAACTGTGAATAAATTGACACGAGTCAAGTTTTAATGTATGTATCTTTGGAATCTATCCGATTAATTTTCACCCACTTTCAGACGTCAGAATAATTTAAAATTTTGCACACAATAAAATTAATCAATGACGTGACCAAAATAAAAAGAATAAAGATTACAGTGTCTATGGTTTCCAACAAGTGAAATTAATTTTTATATTTTAAAATGAAACATTCTTCTTTGTAAGAAACGTCACTTAATTTAAAATTTATAAAGCTCTGATTGGATGTTTTTTTTT